>CAJHZI010000778.1:487500-515000 GCA_905160935.1 Enchytraeus crypticus
AGGAAACTGCAGTTAACATTAGATTTACCAGCATTTTAAGGATCCAAAACAACGTCAGAAAGGTCATTGGGCTGGTGAACGCCTAGGCTCCAAAAAACTGCTACACAATTTTATAAAAGGAATGGAAACAATAATAATAATAATAAAATAATAATAAAAATAAAAATAAAATGATAATAATAATGATAATAATAATAATAATAAAGGTATAACATCCGTTTCCTCATCCAGGGATGATGTCAGGGACGTCCCCAACAGCACACATCACTATAGATCAATTCACGCAGACCAATCTGCAAAAGAAATGTGCTGAGGAGAAGTAAGGTCCTAAACGAAAGCCAGTCCGGTGATCAGAAATGGTCAGGGTAGATTGAATATGTCTTTGGTAGAAAAAGGTAAGTCTTAAGCTTGCTAGAGAATGTTGAAAGAAAAAACCAGAGCGAAGAAATGATTCTACTGTATTGACTGATGGTATGGTAGGAGAGAGAGGAGTGGAGATTTATTCGCAGTCCAACCTTAGTTAAGCTGGGATTCAGGGGAAGATGATGATGATTAAAGGGATGGCAGGCTTTGATCCGTACAAGGCCAGTAAACTCCGGCCTGAGGTTTTGTTCTTGTATGCCCAAGTTGGAAAAGTGGATTTGGAGAAGAATGGAGAGGGTTAGCTGGACACAAAAGGTTACATATGAGAAAGTTCTGCAGAGAGTTGCTTCCGATAGACAGTTGATAAATGTATTAAAAATTGGAAGAAGAGTTGGATAGGACACATTCTAAGGGGGAAGGTCTATTAAAAGAGGTCATAAAAGGTAGAATGGAAGGAAAAAGAAGCAGGGGCAGGCCGAGATTAGGTATGTTAGATGATTTAAAGACCCACTCATATGTGGAAATGAAAAGGAAAGCGGAAGACAGAGAAGAGTGGAGGCGTTATATACCATGGACCTGCCAGTTGGCAGTGCACTAAGAGAGAGAGATGCCCAAGTTATGTGCTAATCACTTGATCGTTACCGATTATGACCCAAGTCCATGAACGTGGTGATCAATACGTCGATTGCGAGTAATGAATTATTTGAAGCTGATTGTGTTTTGTTTTTTTGATGCTTGTTACTACGTGTATTCTATTGTACTGTTATTAATTGGTTTACTGTATACATGCAATTATTGTTGTAAAGTGAAACGAAAAAAAATATTATAATACTTTCTCAATCGTAGCTGCTAAGCAATTATCTTCACTAAATAAGCAGCGTACCGTCTAGCAACAGTTGTATGGGCCACTAGAGCATCGAAACAAGTCATATATTTAAAATGGCGTTCAGTGAAATCCAACTTCCGGGTGTATATTAACTTCATGATTACACAATCACTTGCGCACTCGTAACTGTAGCCTATAGTTTAATATCAAACGACCGTTTGGCTCTTAGCTTATTCTAACCGATAATTATCGGTTAGAATAAGCTTATAAATTAAATTGTGTTGCTCATTATAATGACCGCTATTATAGCTAGCACTTTCACACTGCCTCGTCGCTTTTAAAAGACAAATAAACGAGGTTCGACTGTCCTAGGGTAATTATAACCCACGATATTTGACAGGCTGGCGTGTGTAGACTGTCAATCAAATGAGTAATCTATTACTATCTAAATGATTTTGTGACATAGGCTAGATTGAAGAATTTTCTAGAAACTGTGGTTTTTATTTGCAAGCAGGGGTATAAAATAACTCAGCAACCATCATCATCATCTTCCCTTGAATCCCACCGAATCTAACCGATAATTATCGGTTAGAATAAGCTTATAAATAAAATTGTGTTGCTCATTATAATGACCGCTATTATAGCTAGCACTTTCACATTGCCTCGTCGCTTTTAAAAGACAAATAAACGAGGTTCGACTGTCCTAGGGTAATTATAACCCACGATATTTGACAGGCTGGCGTGTGTAGACGGTCAATCAAATGAGTAATCTATTACTATCTAAATGATTTTGTGACATAGGCTAGATTGAAGAATTTTCTAGAAACTGTGGTTTTTATTTGCAAGCAGGGGTATAAAATAACTCAGCAACCATCATCATCATCTTCCCTTGAATCCCAGCTTAAATAGGGTCTGGATACGAATAAACTGTCTCAAATCCTCTCTGTCCTACATCATATCATCCATCAGTCAATCCCCTATTTGATACTTTTCCATTCGCTTAAATTTTTGTAGCAATTTCTGGAGCCTAAGCGCTCACCATCCGAATGCTCTATCTGACGTTGGTGTGGATCTTAGTGCTTTAGTCGCCTTCTACGACACGTGCAGTCACAGGTTGGTCAATTCAACAACCCAGACACAACACGGGGAATATAATAACATAATAACTCACACAATAACTCAGCAACAAAAACCATCAAATCTAGCTACTCGATTGTACCATGCAATGCGCTTATTTGGGAGAGGTCCTTAACTACGGGAACCGCAATGAGGATAGTAAGGTCTAATGAAAAACGAACAACACCTCTGTCTCAAACATCCTGATACAGAGAGAATTGTAAAACCGTCAACATGTAGCTCTTGTAATGTACTAGTTTTTGTTTGGTTTATTAAAGTTTCATTTTCTCTCTCTCTTTCTCTCTCTCTCTCTCTCTTCACCCCTCTGGTTTATTAAAGTTTCGTTGCCTCTCTAGCTCTTTCTTTCTTCACCTCTCTCTGTCTCCTCTAAGTGTACGAACCCCTAAGTATCAATATTTATCACATGATACATACATGTATAGACCCCTACAAGGAGAAATTATGATTTAGTTAAAAGTTACAATGCTACGATCCGCTGCAATCGAATTGTCTATCACGTGACTCCAAAATTTAAAATCTCTGCAGATATAAAGCAGTCACAGCAGAATATTAGTGAAATCAGATCGTAGTTATAGAATAGCTACGGCACGTTTCTATCCAATGGCTGGGATGCTTTATGTTATGGTTAACCCTGTAAATTACATATAACTGAATTCAAGCTATCGTTAATCTATCCGTTAATCCGTCATCAGACATAAATAATATCTTTCCCCCTCTCTTTTTTCATTAAATTGATCCATCAACCAATAAGAAATTGATTAAATGTTGCTTATTTTTTAATTCAAACAAAATTTTCGTTTCGCAGCCTACCGTACTTGCATGTATTAGAGTGCCTGTCTTTGCGTTTTACTTAGTACCTTACGTTATCCGAAATATGGTGACAGTTGTGTTGTGTGATATGTGAACAAATAAACTTGTCTGTAACCTATTATGCAGGATACTAACATAACATAACATTTAGGCTCTACTGTATAGTGTATATTATGTTGACTGTATAACAACTAATGTGTAATAAAAAAATATATTGTTCCCTATTTAGGCCACTTAAAAGTAGACTATTTGATATTTCACCCCAAACGAAATCGCTAAAATCTTCTCTCTCTCTCTCTCTAGTGTTCTGCCTAGCGGCAGGTCTAAGGTACATATTCATTCACAGAGTATGTTTTCATGCTCCATAAAGAGCACTCCATATTCCTTCACAGTTAATCCCTTCAAAAGGATATGCCTTATCCATACCTTATGTAGCCTATAGCTTGGGAAAATATGGCTTCTGAGGTGGCTTCTTGTTGCCTTCTTCAGTTCTTGCTCAGTCGCCTTTTACAACACGTGCAGCTAACGGTTGTTCTTTTATTCACAGTCCCGGACAGAACACAGGAAAACTATAACATAACGAATATCTTGGATATCTTCAAAGCGGGACATACAGCAAACGTGCAATTACTGATATTAGACATCTCACATAAACAGCAAGTATATAAGAATGTTTCTTTTTAATATAGATAAAAACTAGATAGCATATATGTTAGCTTTACTAGAAATATACTGCAAGAGAATTACATATTTGTATATAATATCACCTTGTCCTAAGGATTATATTCGTTACAATTTTTATTAAAATGATTCCTAAATGTTAAACATCAAAGCTTACAATCAGGGCGTTTACTAAATATTTCTGTATTAGGTACGAGAAATAACATGAATTAGCTGTTTGAACAGACTTCCTGTTTACATGTTGGAGCGATTTAATTGGAGTGGGTGATTGTAAGGACTGAATTGAAGTGGATTCAGAGTCAAAACCGGTCTAATAAAACAAAGGCAAGGAGATTTGAGAAATCGTACATTTAGCTTTATATCTTAAAAAGGCCGAACTTGAAACTGAACAAATCTCCAAAGATGAGCATCTCATTTGTCACGAGTGGTAGGCTTATTCAAAGAGTAAAAACAAATACAAACCGATTAATCTGCAATAAATAATGGTTCAAAACAGGTCACGTTGAGAAATAAAATTCATCAATACCTTTTGTAACCAAAGTAATTAGATTAATATTTAGAGTAGTCTATATCATTAACGGTTTCATAGAAACAACACAGATTACCAATAAGATAAATAACACTTCTGTTTAAACTTGCATTGTTCACAATATTGATTTTCACCTTTTGGCATAATTTGGCCTCTACTCCTTCTACTACACAGACAAATAATTACTTCCAATCAAATGTTTTAGAAAGAGATCACACGCAAAGACTTCTGAGTAATAACTTACAGACTACATACGCGTATCTAACAAAGTAAAACACTGTTAAACAAATAACAGTCTTTATTAGAAATTTAGTTTATTTAATTCAGTTGATCACGACAACAGAATGTTCAGGACAACATTTAGCACTGAGATGCTAGTAAGGCATAGAATGATGAATTGGTCCTTAAATAAAGTTCACTATACAACTTTCAAATCTCTCATGACCCGACATAAAAGCCTTTCGACTAATACAACAGAGAAGACTGAAATATTCACATCCTTTAATATTTATCGATACTCACTGATCTCACGGACAATAGAAATTATCAATCACTCAGACAGAGAGAGAGAGAGAGAGAGAGAGAGAGAGACAGTCTCCAGACCACAACAAATTCCCTGACTTTTCCAGTGTGCCTCGACATTTCATTACCATCGCAGCATCGATTTCTATGTTGGAAAACAATGTCAGAAATGATTTCTAAACAATATGCACTTTGCTATTACAGTGATAGATCTACAGTGTATAAAATTAGGCATTTTTACATGTTTTAAAGTGTTGCCACTAGTGTTACTACTAAGTGCTATTACTTTCTTATTACTTGTTACCCATTACAAACACATAGCCTATTATAAAGGTTCCATGACTGCTTCCTATGCAATTTTGCCAACAATTGGCGTCTTAGTGTTTGAACTTTTCATACTAATAATGTTAAGAATGCCAAAATTCTATTTTCCCTGACTTTTTTCATTTTCCCTGACTTTTTTCATTTTCCCTGACTTTTCCCTGACCACTTTCAAATTCCATGACTTTTCCAGGTTTTCCCTGTTTTATAGAAGAGTGGTCAACCTGGAGAGAGAGAGAGGGTGAAAGAGAGAGGGTGAGAGAGAGAGAGAGAGGGTGAAAGAGAGAGGGTGAGAGAGAGAGAGTGAGTCTAAGCTGAGCGTAAGCCAACAAAAAGTATTTAAACTCTTTCAGCTATCAAACAGCGCCTAATATAAACCGATACCACATTATCACATCGAACAATTAATAAATAAACAGTTCAACCTAACACTAACTCTGAATTACTCAGTCACCCATGATAACATCTGACACCACTTCTAATCAAAATATCTTGCAGAAAACTCATTCTGTCTCATTTAGCGTGTGCACGACAACATCAGCACTAAATTTTCAATCACCCATCGAAAACTCCCTAGCAGAATCCAGATCATCATCATCATCTTCCCTTGAATCCCAGTTTAACTAGGGTCGGGATGCGAACAGCAGAATCCAGTTCATCATCATCATTGTCACATCATCATCATCATGATCATCATCATTTTCCCTTGAATCCCAGTTTAACTAGAGTCGGGATGCTAACAGAAGAATCCAGACGTGAAATTTATTCCGTCTTCTGGAGAGCGTCGAGTCTCTCGAGTAGAGGAGGATGGGAGTAGTGCCAGGCTGAGTAAAGCCTGTCTGCTAGAGGAAAGCTGAGGTTGTCCTTGTTGAGCTTGATGAGAGCCGAGCAGAGCTCTGACGCGTGCTTCAGCTGCTTCGCAAACGCGTCCGCCTGGAACTCGAACCTCCGGCTCAGCACCGTCATGGCGAACGATAGCAGCTGAAACAGTGGTTAGGAGAAAATTCATTACTATAACTTTAAAAAAATATAAAATAAATAAATGTACATATAAAACAGATCATAAATTTAAATAAAAACGTTAACTATATTATAACGAAACCTCTTGGAAAAAATTATCATTTGAAAGTAATTATTACAAGTAATTATAAATAACAACCAACTGTATAATTAATTGTCGCTAAAAAACCAAAATGTTAAGCAGAGCCTTCAGCATATTTCGTTTGGTGTTGGACTGCAGATCAAAAGGCGCAGAGTTCAAATCCAGAGCTCACCCTGTCATTGAATGGTATATTGCACTATAAAACACTTGCTTGAAATCTGCATATATGTTACAATATATGGCAGTATCTTATATTTCCATATAAGATTTTTAAAAATAGATATGAATTTTTCATTATAAAATAATTTTAAAATTTTTTGGTTGGGTACTGGACTGCGGATTAAACAGCTTAGAGTTCAAATCCAGTGCTCACACTGTCACTCATTTACTTCATTTATAGGAAACGAACGTTAGATAAACACATAATTGCTTGTAGTCAAACAGCAGCAGCAGCAGCAGCAGGAGAAAGGCACCTCGTTGTATGGTGAGAAGATGTATTGAAAGATGACGAGGAGACCAATCAGAGTGGGTTGAGAGGAGAAACCAAACGTCGTGTAGAGAGGCTTCTTGTCCATCAGCAGAGCAAACACGCCGAAGCAGAACAGCGCGTTCACCTGCAACGTGTTAAACATGATACTACTAGCTTTATATTACTTACATTATAAATACTAACATAACACTACTTACATAGTATTACTAAAGTAATATTACTTACATAGCATTACTAGTGTAATATTACTTACATAATATTACTAACGTAATACTACTTACAAAATATTACTAAGTAATATTACTTACATACGTACTATTACTTACATAATATTACCAACGTAATATTACTTACATAAGACTACTAACGTAATACTACTTGTGTAATATTACTACATTACGTCTCTGTACCGCTCGCTCGCTCTTTAAATGGCAGATGGTAGGCATATATTCTTATCATACTTCTTTCAATCTCAATTGTTGTATTTTCGGTTTAAGACGTCCCCCTGTTTTTGTCATTTTGCTTGTACCTCATAATAACATTAACAACTGCAATCAGGCTAGCTAAAACAGTTGATAGCACATATATACATATACAAATATATATATATATATATATATATATATATATATATATATATATATATATATATATATATATATATATATCTATATATATATTCTAGATAGCACATACATAAATCGTATATAGATATATAAATATATATATATATATATATATATATATATATATATATATATCGTATATAATATATACTATATGTCCTTATCATATCTAATATATAAGACGACCCTGGTCCCTGCATAATCCTTGTATGGAGGAAACGAACGATAAAGCTTTATTATTACTATTATATATATATAATATAATATTATATATATATATATAATATATATATATATATATATAATATATATATATTTATATATATACTACTATTCTATTTCCTCTACTGCTAGTTCTAGAAGGTTCTAGCGTTCACCTGGGCTATGACGAGGTTCTTAAGGGTGTGGTTAAGCTTCCAGTGGCCCAGCTCATGGGCCAGCACTGCCAGTATCTCTGTGTTGTTACATCCTGCACCTCTCTTCTCTTTCTTCTCTCCTACCGTTTCCTCGCCCGACAATGACGGGTCGTTGTCGTCTGCTGATTCTTCCTAACAACAGAGATTATATAATAATAATAATAATAATAATACAGATTTAACGTCCGTTTCCTCCTCCAAGGATGATGTCAGGGACGGGACGTCCCTGACATCATCCTTGGTAATCCTTGACATCATCTATACGACATCATCTAACAGCACCATATAATACTGCAGTAATAGTAGAATAATAATAATGGCGTTATTATTATTAATAGAATTATACTTTTTAGCATTATTACCAGTAGCATTATAATTAGTAGCATCCTTATGAGTAGCATTATTATTACTAGTACTATATTATTAGCATTATTATCAGTAGCATCATTATTTGTAGCACTATGATTACTATTATTATATTAGTAGTATTGTTATTAGTACCATTATTATTACAACTACTATATCATTAGCACTAATATCAGTAGCATCATTATCTGTAGCATTATTATTACTATTACTATATTAGTAGCACTGTTATTACTAGCATCAATATCAGTATCATTACTATTACTATTTAGTTACAAACCGTAACATCAGCACTTGATCCCTCCCTCACGTCACTGGGCTCTATCACAGTGAAGGATTTCTCAAGAGACTCTGGGCCAGAAGTTTCTGCCTCAGCAGCGACATGACTCGACTTTTCTTCTTGTTCCTTCTTCTCAGCCTCCGTCACGTAACCCTCCAGCAGCGTGTCGAACAGCACGATTCTCTTGTTCTTGTGGAACCCATAGAAGTAAGCATTACTGTGCGATGACCGCTTCGAACCTGAACAACAAACAGACGCTGGTGACACAGTCTACACGCGTGATATCAGTGACACAGTCTATACACGTGATATCAGTGACACAGTCTACACACGTGATATCAGTGACAGAGTCTACACACGTGATATCAGTGACACAGTCTCCTCATGGGATATCAGTGACACAGTCTACCCACGTGATATCTGTGACACAGTCTACACACGTGATAGCAGTGACACAGTCTACACACGTGATATCAGTGACACAGTCTCCTCATGGGATATCAGTGACACAGTCTACACACGTGATATCAGTGACACAGATATATCGCTTCGGAACACGTTGGATTCAATATTGCTGTCGAGCAGTAATCTTCTCATTCTGGTTAATCCTTCCTCATACCTTTATTAAAAGTGTTTATATAACTCTCTCTAGAGGAAATTCCATTATTAAGAGAGTCTATCTTTCTGTGGACAAATAAATAATAAATCTTTTTTCAAATTTAATTTTTAAATTATTATTAAATAATAATTTAAATTATTATTAAATAATAATTTAAATTATTATTAAATAATAATTTAAAAGTGTCCAAATAACTCCTTCGAGATGAAATGCTATTATTAAGAGCTTGCATAGATCTTTCTTTGGTCAAATAAATGATCGCTAAACCAGTCCCGTTGATTCAATAGAAATATTTAGTTTTACAAGAGCCTGCCTATAATTGTTTACATTCACGTGGGCACACCAGTCTTAGTCAGTCTTAATATAATCGTTTGAGATCTAAATCCTTAAAATAACAAGAACTAATTAATATACGTAAATCATCGTAACTATTTTTAACAAATTGTAACAAATAGGCCTTAACTACATTTAATAAATTTCATCAACAAACTTTCATACTGTAAGTGTATTGCACAGGGCAGGAATTCACACTCGTTACCACATGCCATTCTTGCAAACATTCTACCTACTCGGCTACTGATTGACCCAACATCAACCTGATGTCTTCAAATCTCTGTCCAAACACTACAATGACGATTCAAAACCCACCTTCAACAACGAATATCTTCTTTAGCGGGAAGTCAATGCTGGCAGCAAGCTGCTCAATACTGGTTCTTAGCTCTCCCTCCTGCAGAGGTGTGAACTTATCAAACAACGGAGCTATGTAGTCTGCGTACACTGTGATGAACAGCTGCGGGGAAATATCAGTCAATCATCAACGTATAGATCATTCGGTCAAATACTCACAGTGAGTTTTAATTTGTCAATCTTGTAACCTGTATTACCATTGACAATTCTTATATCTTCATCTATAGGGAGGAAAATTCTAAAAGTCTTAACAGGCATGGTGTAGAGGTCTATAGTAAAATTACGGGAGATTAAGCAAAGGATCTATTTATAGGCATAGATGACAAAGAGATAGAAACAAAAACAGGGCAATTTAGAGAAAGAATAGACGATATTCAAGGAAAATTACACAGACAAATTAACAGAGACAATGATAAAGAGAAAGAGAGAAAGAGAGAGAGAGAGAGAGAGAGAGAGAGAGAGAGTAATAGTGACATATTCATCAACAAAATGTACTCATTACTTTAAACAAATCCATTCATATCCCGACTCTAGTTGAACTGGGATAAGGGGAAGATGATGATGATGATTTTAAACAAATCTAAATACCAAGAGTAACTATAAGAAAAAACAGAGAGATAATCAAATTTCACTCCTCAACTGACCAGAGAGAAGATGAGTTGGAATAGCCAGGCGTAGATGAAGAAGTACGTTCCTCCCATCTTGATAATGTACAGGAGAATTGATACGACTGGTAGGGCTATGGCCATCATTACCACGTACTTCTTTACCAGGTCCTTGAAGAAAAATCCTAGAGTCTACACAACATTTCAATAGTTAATTAGTTAAGTAAATAATCATTATTAAAATTAATAACTAATGATAAAATTATTATAGAGATAGGCAGAGAGAGATAGAGAGAGATAGACAGACAGATCTAGAGAAGGACTCACAAGACTGGGGATTGATAAAATTAATAAATAATAAATAACTAATAATAGTAAAATTAATATATAATAATAAAATTAATATATAAAAATTAAATTAATAAATCAATTAAATAATAATAGTAAAATTAATAAATAACAATTAAAGTAGTAAATCAATTAATAGATAATAGTAAATTAATAAATATAAATGAAATTTATAAAAAATGTTTAAATTAATAAATATTAATTAAATATATAAATAATTAATTACTAGTTAATTATTTATTAGAAGTATAATAAGATAGAAATTATAAAAAAAATTGGAATTAATTATAAGTTATAATGCTAAAGTCAAACAGCAGAAAGAAAACCAGAAACAAAAGATAATTAATATATCACATGTGCAGATGTTCTGAGTTAGAATTAAACAACTCAAAATGAAATGATGTGAAATTGAAACTGTTCACAATTTCAGATGTCCAGTTGTTATTTAGTACCGTGAACTATTATAAATTTAATTGTAGCCATTGAGGGCATGCGTCAGAGCCTTCGGGCTTGTATGCCCATTTTTACGTCATTCTATGCCTGGTGAACATAGTCATTTTGATTTTCGTGAAATAAAATATCTATCAAATGTCTTATGAAACACAAGCCTATGCAGAGATTAGAAAGCTTTCAATTGCAAAGATACGATTAACCATGGGAAGGATTAATAATATCTGCCAGGAACCAATAAAGCGGTCTCGAAGACCAGACACCGGTCATGACACCACTATAGAAATTGTCGGAGATTATTATTATTAATTGTCCACCTGTTTGTTGAAGCCATGACGCTCCTCTATGACAAAAGTTCCGTACAGGTCCCACGGCAGAGACGTGACAGTCGAGAACACCGAGCCAAGAACCAGGAACACGAGCGACTGAGTGATCTAGCAACAAGAGCAAACGCGTACAAATTAATGCTGAATAACATGTCACTAGTACTTCTTAAGGAAGGCATAGGGGCCCACCTCGTCAAAGCAGAATCCCCCAAGAATAATGGTATATCAAAAGGAATGTTATGGATGATTTAAAGATCCACTCCTATGTGGACATGAAGAGCGGAAGACAGAGAAGAGTGGAGGAGTTATATACCATGGACCTGCCAGTAGATAGTACACTAAGAGAGAGAGAGAGAGTACTTCATAACTGAACTCACAAGAAATACACAAAAAAATAGTCAATAGTATAATACATAGAATACCATCGCAATGAGGGTTTCATTGCCCACTTCATCATAGTAACAACGTTATCAGGAACACTTTGAATGCAGGGGCTTTGTCAGCCAATCGGGCACCCCGGCTACACATTGCATATCTCACATAGCTAGCAACAGCTCTCAGTTTACAAAACTTTAAAAAAATCAATTTATTTTATAACATGGCAAAAGTTCAATATCAGAACAGATATTAGTAAAATTACATTCGAGTTCGTTTAAATATAGTTGTTAATGATCCAATTCAATATTGAATAATATACAAGTACCATAAAAACATTAAATACTAAGACCATTGCCACAGTCATTGACAAAATTATTATATATCACATTATTATATTTTTAAAATTTTTTTATTATATATCACATTTATTATATTTTTTTAAAAATGTTATTGTATATCACATTATTATATTTTTAAAATTTTTTTATTGTATATCACATTATTATATTTTTAAATCATAATAATCTTTATAGTTTTATCATTACAAATTTAATTAAATTACAAAAATCTACATTGTACTGATTCTAACCTCATATTCTGCACTGTATCCAAAGTGCTGTAGAATCCGTTCAGATGCATCCCACAGGTACGGCATTCCATAGAAATAGAGAATTAGCTAAACACACAACACAGTTCTCCCAATTAGAATAAAAAGTCTTCATCTAACATCTTAACATAACAACAACAATTAGAGTGCTGCAGTCATCAATGACAACATCGAGCACTATTGAGACAAAATCAAGCCGGCGAGCAAAAAGAAGGTAAAAAACGGTGTAAATTCCAAAAAATTCCAGAAAATCAGTCCCAAGTTAAAGGTAGAGTTTTACACTAATTTTCTGGATCTGAACCCCACACCCACTCCTCTCCTATCTGACAACTTCAGAACACGCTTCGGCATGGCGCCCAGAATCAGCGCCCTCTTGTCACCGGCACTGTTACAAAAACTCTGACTCATCAGAAATTACGTTATTGTAAGAAAATTGAAGATTCGTTAGTGTTCCTACCAAATCTAATTTAATCTAAGTTTCTAATCAAATCTAAGTTAGTTTATATTTCTAATCCAATCTAAGTCAATCTAGGTTTCCAATATAACCTAAGTTAATCTAAGTTCTAATCTAATCTAATCTCAATTAGCTGAAAGTTAACAGCTTTTTTACTGTGACAATGAATGTTGTATCAATTGGTAAGTAGTTCTGATTATACTGCATGTGTATGAGACGTTAGTGATATTGTGCCAGAAATAAAATAATACAGTAAATAAAAAAGCATTATATCGGTAATTTCAATTCAATTGTAAGCAATAAAATATATATAATAATTCAATATCAACAATTACAAGTTATTTATAAATATTTACATTATTGAAGAAGCATAATTACAGTAGCACACCTATAAATTAGATAACTATATAGATAAAATGTAAATATTGTTATTGCAACACAGAGCTCAGGCTCTTTTATGGCAGCCTTTCTCATATTGCATGTTTGCTTAACTGATTACATGTGTAACCAGTTAAGGTGTGTGCAGAGACAAGTTAATAAACGATATGATGATGATGATGATTGTGATGAGGCCATTCGTACAGTCATTGCTATTTGTGAGAAGAATCCCCTTTTCAAGTTGTTTGAGTGAATTAATTGGTAGTGACATGTGATGGGGGATGTTCCTGACATCATCCTTGTAAGAGGAAATGGATGCTAACCATTTATCCTAACTACTAAATTATTACTATACATACAGTCATTGCTATTTGAGAGATGATTTCTATTTAAGAATGATATTACTACTATTACTATACATACGGTCATTTCTATTTGAGAGAACAGTCCCTGCCAGAATCCAAATGAGCTCTTATCGAGAGAGTAGAGCCGAGACTTAGTGAAAGTCTCCTGATCCAAAACATTGTGGAGAACTTCTGGAACAACGGTAACACTGCGACATAGGTTCGTCTGCAACAGTTTAACAATAAAATTGACCTCAATAATGATTCAACAGATTTAAGTGTTAATATAATAATTTACAGCACTAGCGTTATTGTTGTTAAGTTTAAATATATATTATATTAGAGACCTAATGTAATTCATTTATCCTTCATTAGAATTAGTACAACATAATGATCTGGACAGTTAATAAATGAGATAGGAAATAGAAAGAAAAGCTGTATAGGACATATTGTAAGAAGGATGGTTTGCTAAGGGATGTAATAGAAGAAGTACTTCAATGAGAATCGATTGGAAGAATTACATGCCATGGACCTGCCGTTACGAGGTGTACTAGAAGAATACTAATCTAGGAGTGTCTCATCTTAAATTATAAAATCTAATTTATTTTAAAAACCTAACTTGTCTAATAAGCTCATACATAAATAAAAATGTTACATAGATTTTATATTATTTAATTTTAAAGTTTAACATTAAATTAATAAAAGTATTTTTAAATATCATTGGTAAGGCAAGAATATTAAAGAAATAAATCTAAGAAATAAAATTTGTGAATCTATGAAATCAAGCTCTGTGTAATTTTCTAATAGTCTCTATAGGATTGTCTAGTTTCTCAGATAATGGATATCAATTATATAAATGCAATTATTATTTACTCCAATTATATTTAGGATGCAATTATATATAGGACATAGGTCTCTGCCTTCATCTATTATTACGCCAACAAGCAGGTCTAAAGTACATATTCCAACTCAAAGTCAGATTTAGCGCTCAGTAAGAACACTCGGATCACCAAAATTTGATTCTTACAAAGATTATAAAGGATAAGCGTTTTTCAATCATTTATGTAAACTTTAGCTTGGAACAATAGAGCTTCTGAAAAATTTCACGTTGCCTTCCTCAATTCTGACTTAGTCGCCTGTTTCAGTAATTGCTAGATTGACGACTGCATCAATGCAGCTTAATTTCAAAGTGTACATATTTTGAAACTTTAATATTTTAATTAGTGTAACCTGCGAAAATCAACTTGATGCAATCATAAGTCAAGTTGATTAATACAGAAAATGATGAACTATTCGAATTTAAAGTTCTGTCTCTACCTGTCGTTTCAGTAGATAATTTTCCCATGCGTACACAACCCACAGAAAGATAAGAACGGAAGTTAGGATATCGAAATTATCCGGCAGAATCATGATTGCTTCCACCATATAAGTATTATATCATAAGTATGATACGACAAAAGTGTTTGTTTATGTTTTGGAAATTTATCAAATATGGATGACGTATTCATTTCTTCTTTTGCACTGATTCTTCTAAAAAAAAACCGCAACACGATTTTCTTAACAAAGTAGCAATATAAGAATTTCGAGTTGGCAACGCTGTATTTAATTAGATTAAATATAGAAATTATAGGCTACAAATAAAGATTGCATTTAAAAACACATGCAGTTCTACCGACCATGAAATTGGGGCGGATAAATGATTATGAAGAGGATTGAAGAGCTAAATTCTGATTGGTTGACAACTTTGAAGCCAACGATTCTGATTGGCTCGTGAGCATTGCATCGATCAACGATATATAACTAGGTGACAGGCTATGGAAGTTTAGTTCTATGCTAAACTCTGGCTTATACGAAATTACTAACTGAACTCCCTAAATATAATTCTTAAAGAATTATTGCAGCGAAATCATAAACTAGTAGATTTCCTACAAGCGTCTGAATTTTTGATTGAATTCGTTAGAAATCTGTCCTACTACACCCTCTATAGGTCGGTGTTAGTTTGCATGACACAAATACGAATTCTATATCAGAGCAAACAAGTGTGCCCCCGGGATTTGCAGATTTATGTGTATTACCGCCGGTCTTATAAAGCTTCAATCACAACGATATCGTCGCCGTAAGTCGCCTTTTGCATCCTATGAACGAGATGTCGGTCGGTATCTGAGCTGATTTCAGCTACATATGACGGAACTATATTGTCGCGAACAGCCTTGCTTCCTGCTCGTCCTCGAGCGGTTGTCTACATCTGTACTCGCTCTCCGGCCGGCAGCGCTTCGAGACGGCAGCTTTTTCGTCGAATGCTTTATTACGGGTACCGCTTGTCAGGAGGAACCGAGGTGCTGCGTCTTCGAATGATACTTCTTTCCTCGTATCATCCGTCTCGATAGGCCTTTCTTGTTCGTTACCGACTGAGTAGGCCAAGGTCCAATCTCCCTTGCCTACTTCATAATTGGGTTCTCGGGAACCCGGTGCGCAGCGTCAACATTGGCCCGAGTCGGGAGTAGAAGCGTACTCCACGTCTTCTACGTATTTAGACGATGACGGTTGAGTTTCTTCCATGCTCCCTTGGTAGATTCTATCCCGTGATATTCGTGGTTCTCGGGGCGAAGTGATATGGTGACCCGAACGGTAGTGGAAGCGTCTGCGTTATCTTGGGCGATCACGGTTTGATTTTCTACCCTGCTTCCTAGTTTTACAAACTGGTATAGTAGATAATTATATGATTGGTTGTTTTAACTGCGACGACCTTTATCTTCTTTACCCTATTAAAACTTCCCTATATCCCTTTTTAGACTTATTCTTCCCTATCCTTTTTTTCCTATATTGGTCTTTCCGTAGTTCCTGTTCTCGTCCATCGTTGCTGAAGCGGTGTAATGGGCCTTTCGCTTAATGTGATGAAATCCGTCGATAGTCTGCTGGTCATTGGCAATCCCGCTTCTGCATCCTTTTAATACTGGTCTTCCCGTAGTTCCTTCTCTCGTCCATCATTTCTGAAAGTGGTACAATGGCTTCCGTGTAGTCACTATGAAATCCGTGGATAGTCAACTGGTCATTAGTAATCCTGCTCCCGCCTGCAGAGACGAACTCCATCAAGAAGCTTAGCAAATACCTGCAGAGGTGAACTCCGTTCAGGCAATGCCGTCGCTAGCCCCCGCCTGCAGAGACGAACTCCGTCCAGGCGCCTAACAAATACCTGCAGAGACGAACTCCGTCCAGGTAGTGCCGTCGCTAGCTAACCGCCTGCAGAGACGAACTCCGTCCAGGTACTTAGCAAATACCCACAGAGACGGACTCGACCCGAGTATTGCCGTGGACTACCAGCCTCCTCGCCTGCAGAGACACACTCGACCCAGGCGCTTAGCAAATACCCGCAGAGACGGACTCGACCCGGGCAAATGCCGTGGACTACCAGCCTCTTACCTGGGCCTACCCAGGGGGACACCGAACTCTCTCGCCTCCAATTAGCCTTCACGGCTTGGGACTTTAGCCAACCTGAGGGGCCCCCTTACCTATCCCGTAGGGAGTCAGTAAGGGGAAGGATCTTTAAGACTCGATCCTTTATGAGAACTACACGTTGTACACCGTATAGACCCATCGGAGCCGCCCTCCTGGGAACCTAGTCAGACGAACCAAGTAGGCCCCCTGGCCCCAACTTGTTTCTACTGTATATAGCTTCTCCTTATATACACCGCTGTCGATCGATGTCAAACGCTTCTATCGAATCAGAGCGCATCTTCGCTTAGCTAATTTACGACGCAGCTGCGTCACTTTGGAAATACCCAGCGTAACAATCTAGCTATGCCTACTTACAACTTCGGCTTATATCATCTATTACAAGTCTTTGGCAAAACCCTACGTCAAGTATTATTTATATATAACTGCTGCATAATATCTGCTTTCTATCTATAATATATATTTCTTAATATATTAATTGTGATCAAGGCGTGTTCATTACATATATCTTGTCGAGATCGGGCGGATAATGTCACCGTTAGATTAAAACAAAAGTCGTCGCCAGGGGCTGATACTCAACGGTCGCAGGGGGCTCCAGCCAATAGGAGAGCGCGAAATCCGCTTAAATGGTTAGAATTCTTGGAAATGTGACGTTACAGACTCAAGATAAAGGTGAGAATAGAGAAGTTTCATAGTATGCAAAAAGCAGATTGGTAGTTATCTCGCGGATAAAGTCAAATGGTAGAGATTGCTATCGGCGAGAATATCTTTTCGTTTATAATATTGGGTATTAGTCTTCTAAACCCTCTATAGGTCGGTTAGACTAGACAATACATCATATCTCATATCCGATATAAATCCTGAATTGGACCAGAAACGCAAATTGCTGGAAATCTAGTCAAAGCGTTTTCTCGTCAATGCAGGTAAAAACTGCTGCATTCCAATACCTCGCAGAAGACGGAAGTTAGATGTAAAGAAGACAGGAGTTAGAAGTTGGGAGAAAACAAGGGGAGTATCTAATTTATAGAGGAGAAGTGCCGTGAAGCCATAATTCGTTCTCCTCTTCTATCTTATTTTGAACTTTACATAATTGACTGATTAAGATATATTCATTTAATCGCCTATTCTTGCAATTTAATTTTTCGTAGTATCGTTTTACGTTCTGTTCTATTTAATGTTGTAGTTTAATTCTTTTGATTATATAGTGTTTCTTAGTTCACAATAAATCGTTAAAAGCATAAGCTATTTACCTTTTGAGTTAATACATGTATATTAATTTAGCAAGAATTAATATACAGTAAGTTAAACACAAATTACACACACGATATAAATTACTACATTTTGAATGCATAAACATAGTTCTATTCGTATCCGCTCCAGTCTAATTGATTTAGCATCTAACTGGCTATATGAGCAAGAGATTCTTGCATCCTCCAGATTAAGACCGCCGAAGCATGAAGAGTTGCAAAAATCGAACCCACGACTCCATTTCCGAACTCCTATAACGGACGGAGGATTGGAGAACCCTATAATTGGTACCCGAAGTGGGGCAAGAACTTCCACAAAAGGGGAGAACCCAACAGAAATTTAAAGAAGTTATAACTTATAAGGTGCATATACGGACTAGATAGAGCACAAAGTTTAGACATTATAAGCCAACACGCACCATATGTATAGAAGTTAACATGTATAAAAATATTTATGAATGACAAAAATTTTAAATAATACTTAAACATTGTATTAGGGCAAAAAAACCGTTAGCACAACGGTAAATTGTCCGAATGTGGATCAGTATAACTGCATGAATTATTCAAAACTAGTGATTTCTCCTGTATTGCTATTTTCAGACAATAATTATCAGTCATTTACGTCAAACTTCGCATTGGTTTGAAGCTTGAAAACTTAAAAAATTGTTTACCTTCGAATACAACTTTATCTAACTTTATCTAAATATTCGTAAAAGTTTGAGGAGTTAAACCTTATCTAACTAGATTTAAGTATAATTTATTGAATTAAGCATAATAAATATGATTTGAATCGAGTTGATCTGAGTTTTCTGAGAACAATTTGATCGAAAGATATTAAAGTATATTTCTTTGTTCGATGAGTTAAAATGGAGGAAGAACTTATGTCGGCTTAACGGTTAAAGCATGAGGCACTAGAAATACTAGATATCACTATGGATTAAAGATGGTATTTTTTCAGTATAAAATTTAATACATTTATAGCGCAGAATGTTAGGACGAAACATTTTTAATTGTATTTGAAAGAAGAGGATGATCTCAACTGGTTGCTAGTGTCGAGGCGTCATTGACAGTGACAGCTGATCTGAGCTTATTTATCAACTATTTATTTTAATTAATATTGTATTTATGCACATATTTTCTAATTATACTTAATTTAAAAAAATAATTTAATTTCTATTTTTTCTGAAATAAATAGCCTATAAATAATATAAAGGTTACACTTATTTGTGTAAATTTACAAAATTAGTCCTTGATTTTGTGAAACCGCAGGTAACCTAATCTGAAAACCTAACCTAACTGCAAAAATTGCCTGGAAAACAGACCATCTAATAACGTCCAGAAATTGTAACTGACCGATTCCTATATGAATTTAAATCTTATAATCTCGATCCCTAATATAAATTTTACGATGAATATTATGCTATACTAATTTATCTGCCAATATCCCCATATATTCTAATATATTAATGTATCCGACATACCTAGGACAGGTAAATTAGGGGTTTTATATGCTTAGAATTTTATGCGTTTTATATGCTTAGATGTTTATAGGCATAAAATCCATTAATATGTGTAAAATTGGTTAAATTTGAGTGTTCTTAAAAGAGTGGACTTTAAAAAAATGACCTTGTCTTTCATAATATTATTTACATAAAATTACATATAAAATAAACTCTCGTACATTTGCAATGATAAAAATATATATTTAAAGGACGCAAACTTTTCTTTTGTAGCTGACTGCACTAATCTTAATATATCCGCTATACTGATTCATAATATTTATATAAACCATAATATTACATCATACAATACTACGCTATACTATGCTAGCTGTGCTATATGTTAATGGTTGTTTCTATTTCTTGGATATTGTTAAAAATTGTACGAAACACATCCAATATTTTGAATATGATTGGTATTTAGCGAAGTTTTAACTATTCAATTAACACATAACCAATCAGACCATATCAAATAAAATCTTGCTATACTATACCAATCCGGAGAAATGATATATAATTGACTTATTTTCTAATTGAACTGTAGTGGTTGGTCTATGATAATTGTCTAAAAATCCTAATAAGGCAGATATTAAATGGACTGTTAATATATGTGTATGGGATGATAAATCTTCGTTTCATGTTTTTAGATACTGTTAGACTTTCTAAAAGACAATGAGTTTAAATTGTGTACAATAATGTATTTCATATTAGTTGAGCAGTGATGAATGTATCAAAATATTACTAAATTAAAACTACGAAATTAGGTACAGCATATCAAGTGATAGGAATTTCACCACACAATTTAGGCAAGTTAAGATGGATGACTTGCCCAAATCCTCGAAGGATACATCGTACTTTCAGCCACCAGTGCGTGCACGAATCAGTGCGGATATTATTCGTGAGGCGAGGGACTCTCTATCTCACCCACAGCTGAGATGCTTGAACACTCGCAGGCCTGAGACCCCGAGAGACGACCAGCGACGTCTCTTCAGACAGTCCAGCAGCGGTGAACTTGTCAGTCGACCTCCGAGCACGTTCAGGTGAAATAGTATTTATTATTTAATTTATTTGATGATATTCTTTCTCAAACTCAATTGTTTTATCTATTTACTCAGTTATAGAAAAATAATAGTTATTATTTCTTTCATTTTATGATATTCTTTCTCAAACTTACTGATTTAATCTACTTAGTCAATTATAAATCTCCCCCTCTTATACATGTATATACTCTACTCTTTGAAACTTTGCTATATTGATTGATGACATGGTCTTAGTTTAGTTGAACTTCTATTGTTAGTTTAGGTCTAGGCTGTAATATAATGGAGCTGAGCCTTATAACATCTTTATATTAATTGAGATTAGTCTTCATACTGGGTAAACAGGATAGTTTTCTCAGGGAATGACGCCCCTGCCCAGTAAATGTTAGTCGAAACTGAGACTGGCACAGGGGACCACCTCGTCATAAGCAGAATCCCTCAAGAAAATGGCATGTAACAAAAAGAATATAAGTATTGCTGGATGATTTAAAGTTCCACTTGTATGTAAACATGAAGAAAAAAACGGATGACAGAGAAGAGTGGAGGAATTATATACCATGGACCTGCCAGTAGGCAGTGCACTGAGAGAGAGAGTCTTCACTTGCCGAAATGCATAGTTCATTATACTTAACTCTTTTAAAGCGTCTTGTACCACAGAGTCTGAAGTGTTATAATATCATACATTTTTATATTTGTGATGTTTTTCTATAGCTTAGTAACTTATTTTTTCAGTTTCCTTGAAAATCAGCCTATTGTGATTTTATGATTTACATGTGATCAGTAATACACCTTCAATCGTAATGTACTGCATAATGGCTTAAAACTCTTTCAGGCAATCCTATCCTCAGCTTCCTTATCATGTCATTCGGATACAAAATTTACAAATGTATCATCAAATCGTCCAATGGACACTGTTTCCAGCATAAATTACCCCGCCCCGGGTGCAACCCCGCCCCGGGTGCAACCCCGCCCCGGGTGCAACCCCGCCCCGGGTGCAACCCCGCCCCGGGTGCAACCCCGCCCCGGGTGCACCCCCGCCCCGGGTGCAACCCCGCCCCGGGTGCATCCCCGCCCCGGGTGCAACCCCGCCCCGGGTGCAACCCCGCCCCGGGTGCAACCCCGCCCCGGGTGCAACCCCGCCCCGGGTGCAACCCCGCCCCGGGTGCAACCCCGCCCCGGGTGCAACCCCGCCCCGGGTGCAACCCCGCCCCGGGTGCAACCCCGCCCCGGGTGCAACCCCGCCCCGGGTGCAACCTCACCGGGGGCAACCCCACTCCGGGGCACCCCCACTCCGGGGCACCCCCACCCCGGGGGCAACCCCACCCCAGGTGCAACCCCACCCAGGGGCACCCCTACCCCGGGCACCCCATCTCGGGGCATCCCACCAGGGGCACCCACCCTAGGCACCTCCACTGGAGGTGGATATGCCCGGGTGTCGTTGCCCGGACTAACGCCCTGCCATAGTCCGCCATGGACGCCACGATGAATTTTTCTTAATTAGCGAGCCTGCCAGGAACTCGCCTTTTCTACCCCTGCAGAGGCGCGCCGGTCACATGGTTGTAGAACCGGTTATTAACAGGTTACGATAATTAACCGCTCATATGTTGGAACCGCCTATGCGGATTAACCTAATGTGTGAGAGATCTTAACACGTGGAAAATTTCTGATAAACTCAAAATATAATTTAGGCTTACAGTGTATGTTTGAGTTACATATATATTATTGTATTTATTTTTAGCATGAATTATTTTGACCATGATAATCTGATGGCTTCTCCAGCATATTCTAGCATGCTATTATAATTATTCTCAAATAAATTATTTTATTTACCATATTAATTATCAGTAAGAATTTATTTTCCTTAATGGAGATCTCGAAAACAGAACCCAGCACTATCGTTTTAAAGTGTTTTAATGCTATTAGTAAATGGGCATTAAATAATCCTTGATGGAGTTTGAAATGGACTACATAATACAAAAACCCAATACTCTGATAATCCGATTGAAACATGAACCTATATAAGCTAACAGATTCAATCGGTGCCTTTCAAAATAGAAAAAGCTAATGTAAAGCTAATGTTAACGTCAGTTTCCTCACTCGAAAGCGATGTCAGTTACGGGTGAGCCCAGGATTTGAACTCTGCACATACTGATCCGCGGTCTGATCTAGAAAGTATACGTCATGGTATTTGTAAGAGAAATTGCCGACGTTTGAGTAAAGGTACGTTTGACTTCAGTTTCTTATGCTATAAACGAGCTTCTTGTTTTAGGATAGCAGGTTGTTTGGGTGTTGTTTAGTGGGCGTTGGGCAGGATCTGATCTAGATATGCATTATTCACGAGAGATATTACACTTGAGTCTTAAAGTGTTATATACATAATACACTTACTCAATGTGCTCAAAGTATTTGTGACCATATTAAATATCTATCAGATTCTTGCACACTTAGATAATTGCTGTTAATTCATTGAAATCATTAGCTGACAGGTTCTTACAAATTTTTGTTTGAAAAAGTTATTTCGCATAATAAAATACTATCTATAATACTTAATTAGACGTTTAAAAATTATTTTGTATTTTTGCCTGTCGTCAAAGTTATATTTGTACAGTCTCTTATTTGTGGACTTGAATTCTGTAGGCACTATGATTTGTAATACCTGCATAAATATGTCGAGTGTGCTATGTGTTGTCGTGGATTGCAGTAGCACTCGAATTGTTTTGTTATGACATAGTTGAGTGACTTCCCAACTGTTTTACGTGGTCCTAAAGTCATCTACTCTATGGTCATTTAGCCTTGCGTCTCTTGCAATGATCAATAACAATATATTTGATTTATTTGTTTGTGGTTAATTAAACAGCTTATTTTATCTTCTCTACATTACGTTGTAAATGATACCTCTTTTATGGCGTACCATATCAATTAACGTGAAAGTAAAGCTAGTGTTACCGCGTAGTAAGAATCTTGTGGTACATGTATGCTTTAGTAGTATTGCAGGTTGCTGGTTACTTTAGTGTCTAGGCTTTACTGCTATTAATAGATATTCATTAACTAACGTCATTGAGAAGTCTGGATTTCCTGATAATTCAGACGAATTATGAAGAGGTTTTTGAAGAACAATCCGCCTTAGTCTTATAATAAATCGCTGCAGAGGTCGATAAGACAGTGTGAAGTCATATCAGAAGAATAGTTGTTTTGCTGAAAGCCTGATAAGCTAATGTGTTTGTTTTTTATTGAAAGGTTTTTTGCTATCTAAGCATTTCTTCTCTAGTTTTATATATTAAAGAATAAATGAAACTTTTTCGAAGAATGTTGACTACAGATCTAGACTTTTAAATATATATATATATATATATATATATATATATATATATATATATATATATTACACAAAAGTTATATATTATTCGACCGACCGCGGATCAGTATGTGGGGGGTTCAAATCCTGGGCTCGCCCGTCCGTCACTTACATCGCTTTCGAGTGAGGAAATCGACGTTAACATTAGCTTTACCAGCTTTTATTATTATTATTCTTATTTTATTATTATTATTTTTATAGCTGTATGTTGGTTGGCTCTGAGTGCTTTATATTTTTATATGGCTTTTCTATTTACATAGACGCACAGTTGCTGATTCAATGTCGAAATTCGTGCCCAGTTCACTGTCACGCTCATACATGAGCACACAGTCATCCTACGTACCTGACAACCCATTGCTTAACCTGTATCACACCCACAATGTCCGCAACCCTTGTAAACTATTACTGCTGCTGGTGGTCAGCTAGATATGCTGTGTATCATCTTCCCTGACGGCCGTTCTCTAGTTTTTACAGAGTGTATGATACCCTGTGTTTATTGGAATTTGTATTTTATTTTTTTTACTTATTTTTACTTTTACTTATTTTCTATTTTTTACTTAATTTGTATTTTATTTTTTTTTGCTTCTTTCTATTTGTATTTGTCAGTGATTTGGTGTTGATACTGAAATAAACACATCTCTCTCTCTCTCTCTCTCTCTCTCTCTCTTACTTCAATGTGGTTCCTCATTGCATTTCAGCTAACCTGCGTTAGTTGCATCGTAAGGGTGACATTCAGTTGACTGTTGAACTATGCTCGATTAACTCTTCTGAAAGACTAAGAATCTCCTTTTACGAGCAGTGGATAAGAGAAGTTGTTGTAGGAAATCCTGGCTTTTATGTGTCCTACATTTTTGTTTTATTTAAATTACAGTTTGGGCCCGCAAATCTTTGATTCAGAATCGAGGCCATCGTCTGGTACAAGACTCAGTCCTCTAGATCATGTAAGTTGTCTGGATTGGTACTGATAATTGATTGGTATTCTGATTAGAAGACTTTAATATTATAACATTACCATTTTGTAATTATGTAATTTCAGTTCATTCCAATCATTTAATTATCTTAAGGAAACGAAATATAGTAGAACGTCCTATTTTCTATTTAGTATACACTTAGATTAAACTGATGTTGAACTAATGAGAATGTGTTGTGACAATAATTAGAAAATAGAATAATTAATAAATATTGTAATTTATCATAATTATTGAAATTTAGAGTACGTGATGTAGTATGATTCCCTGTGTTATCAGGTACAACTTGTACCATTGAGCAAAATGAAACAATTAAACAATTAAAAATATTTAATTTTTTTTAACTTGTTGATCCATGTCGTGCTCTTTGGTGAATATAAATGAATATCTTTAATAGGAAAATGTACCACGGACCACTAATTCACAGAACATTAGAGAAATGCACGAAAACAATATAGGCCTGAATTGTAGGTAATTCTTTAATTTTATTATTTAAATTATCATTTATCATTTTATCGTTTGATAAATATATTTAAATATAAAATTAAATGAAACGTATTTATTCATTTTGCCCAGCTGAAGCATAGGCGAACCCAGGATTTGAACCCCGCATACATTGATCCGCAGTCGAATATCTTAATGTGACTCTATACGCGAATAAGGACCGTTGTGTAACTTGTGCCTGAATTAAACGAATAAATAAATAAAATGAAATGGAAATAACGGTGTTTTTATATCTAACGCAGTGGACACGCGGGTCGTCTATTAACGAAGGGACAGAGTCAAGAATTGCCCCCAGACCACCCGTCCATGATAGCAGGGGAGATAGAAGGGCCACCTCCCGATCTAGACCCCCGACTGGGCCGCCCTTAACCCCCGCTCCCATTGACCCTCGCACGGCTGAACGACTGAGGAAACGGGCGGCCATGCTTCGTTCTGAGTCACTTAACGACGGTGGGTAGATCATGATGACTTCGAGCACTAAGAATTTGAGTGAAATCCAAGACTTCTTTACTTTCTAGGGCGTTAGCAGTTGACATCAGTTTAAATTAATGTTCACAAATATGAAATCAGAAAATAATTAGCGATTTTTCTTTTATAAGAAATTATTTTCTTTTAGCAGAAAAGTTCATTAAAATAGGTTCCAATAATTTCGCAAAAAAGGAGTCATATCTCTTAACTGGTTTCTACTCGCTGAAGGTAACTTGATTTATTTTTAGAGCATCGGTAGCGCTATCAACTGGAGAATCTTGCTTGATTTAGACGGGACAGAGAATTAACTATTTCGACCACTTCATTGTCTGACGTTCTTATCAAGTTTGCTGTTTGCTACACATAGTACCATGTAGTTCATAGTAATGGACTTATCTGCCTTTACAGTTCACTTCAGCATTTGTCTACTCAACTACATAGTACCATGTAGTTCATAGTAATGGACTTATCTGCCTTTACAGTTCACTTCAGCATTTGTCTACTCAACTACATAGTACCATGTAGTTCATAGTAATGGACTTATCTGTCTTTACAGTTCACTTCAGCATTTGTCTACTCAACTACATAGTACCATGTAGTTCATAGTAATGGACTTATCTGCCTTTACAGTTCACTTCAGCATTTGTCTACTCAAGTACATTCTTATTGTTGTATAATAGAAAGCTAATTTTAGTGGCTATTTTCGTACTGAAAGGAAAGGGACAACGATGTTCCTGCTGAATAACCTGTTGCATAAAACGTATGCGTGGTATTAACAAATCTATACAACCTGGTTTGTTATACCCTTTGTGCGCTTTGAAGTCCCTTTAGCATATATTTGTGCCTTACACTATGCTACTTCCTCACAGTTTTGGTCCATTATTGGTTGTTGCTATAATATTGATTTTTGTTTATATACTTAATAGTGTATATTTTTATTTCTAAAAAATTACGCCGAGAAATAGTCTGCTTTAATATATCTCAAATTTATACATCTCATATTTATATTATTTATATTATATTTTATAATATATTATATTTATATTATATGATATATATTATGTTATATTTATATTATATTATAGTATATATATTTGTATATTTTATATTCATCATCATCATCATCATCATCACTTAAATCCCATTTTATTATATTTTATATTATATTATTTATATTATATTATTTATATTATATTATTTATATTATATTATTTATATTATATTATTTATATTATATTATTTATATTATATCATATTTAATATATAACATAGACAGCTTTAACTGTCACTTAGAACTGTGTAAG
>CAJHZI010000778.1:520000-700000 GCA_905160935.1 Enchytraeus crypticus
AGCTAGTTCAGGTAGTCTGAGTCCCTGCTTCACTGCCTCACTGCCTTGCTGCCTTGATGCCTCTAGCTAAGCAGGGGCTCAAGGGATGATGATGATGATGATGATGATGATGGTGATGGGGATGGTGATGATGATGATGATGATGATGATGATGACGACGATGATGATAATGATTAAACATGTTGGAACGTTTAACAGATAACAACACGGATAGACTGATGGTGTTGACTGAGAGACTCTATCTAACGCTGGAGAGCGAGAAGATGCTAGGGCGACACTGTCAACACAGACAAGTTATTCTCAAGTCTGTCTACAAACTACTGGGTCACGAATCGCCTCACCTCGTCGTCAAACTAGCTCGTCTAATCCTAGCGGTACGTATGCTAGTCGACTAGCGTCGATCAAATGTATCTAACCCTGACCGTAACCCTAACCTAACCCTAACCCTAACCTCACCTCGTGGTCAAGCTGGCTCGTCTAATCCTAGCGGTACGTGGACTTGTAGATCTAGTGGACTAGCATTGATCAAATGTACCTAACCCTAACCCTAACCTAACCTAGCCTAACCTAACCTAACCTCACCTAACCTCACCTAACCTCGCCTAACCTAACCTAACCCTAACCTAACCTAACCTCACCTAACCTAACCTAACCTAACCTAACCCTAACCTAACCTAACCTAACCCTAACTTAACCTAACCTAACCTAACCTCACCTCGTAGTCTTACCGGCTCGTCTAATCCTAGCGGTACCTATGATTATAGCCCCAGTCCCTAGCATTGATCAAAGGTACCTAACCCTAACCCTAATCCTAACCCTAACCATATCCTCATCCTAACCTCACCTCGTAGTCTAACTGGCTCGTTTGACTTGATTGTTTGATTGATTGATGGAATGATATATTCCTTCGTTCATTCATTAACTTATATAAAATTAGAATAATAATTTGATTGATTGAATAGTTGAAGGTAAGCAGCAACAATCTATTGACGATATGTAAGCTCCTCTACCAAGTGAGTCGAGACAACAAGAACGACCAGTACTTCCTCGACAACAATCTACCAGGTCTCCAGAATTTTCTCTTGTTCTAATTTAATTATATTTATTTTTAAATTAAATTAAATTTATTTATCAATTCACACCATGTCAACTAAACTATAATCAGTGGCCTTTTACACGCTGTTCTTATGAAAAGAAAGATAATATCGGTCAAAAGACATTAACATGTGCCCTGAAAGTTGCTAAACGCGTTCTCTTAAACTAGTTTATAATAATCTGCCAGGTCTTTAGACGTATATCTTAATGTTTTAAATTAGTGTGTTGAACCTAATTAGTGCGTTATTAATGCTTTACTAAATTTGTTTTAATGAATGCTTGAAGCTTCTTACATTAGCTTTCGGCGAGGAACCGAACGTTAAATCCTCATTGATTGGTTAAATTGATTGATATTGTTATATATATTTATTTCATTGTTATATCTTCTAAGCGTACGTATTTGATTGGTCAGTACTTTGATTGGTCAGTACTTTGACTGGTCAGTACTTTGATTGGTCAGTACTTTGACTGTTCAGTACTTTGATTGGTCACTGCTGTGAACAGGACTGCTGGTGGACACAGCGCACAGTATAGATCAGGGCAGTCAGTGCCTAGCATTGCTCTACTGTCTCAGCTCCATCAAGTTCCTCTCCAACAACCATTCAGTATTGAAACAACTCTCCACACGTCATCATCTCGCCAGTCTCTCTCAGATTCTTCTTTCGTTCAAACCACAGGCTAGTGTTCAAGTACTATATTATCTAATTTATGTATATCATCATCATCTTCATCATCACCAACTTCATCATCATCATCAACATCATCACTGTAGGGAAATTTATTTCTAATCTTTATAGGCTGGGTGTGTAAAGGTCCTCTCTTAAATATTAGGTAAAACACAACAACTCGTTTTCATAATTCATTGATCATTGAACAAAATATATGACGAAGTCATTTACACTTTAACAAAATGACAGACGTACATCATTGATAATAATAACAAACATATGTACAACGATATAAAGTAAGTATAATAATAATATAACAATAATTACATTAAAACAGTAGGCCTATTGATATCCTAATTCCGCAATATCTATTAAATTTCAAATAATTTCTCGAATAACTTCTCTTTAAAGATGAAAATGTTCACAACTTAACTTTACTACTTTTACTTCTAAAACGATAGTCTCCTATCAACTCTTCAATTCAACTCTATCAATTCTGTCCTCCTTCGATAACTCTTTCCCGACTCATACTTTTAGAAACAGATATTGTCCAGTTCTGTCCTCTAATAGGACAGACGGCTAGACGAGATAGCATTATTCCACGGTTATACTATAATAGGGACGGAAACAGGGTTCCATATTTATGTATGGGTTCCTGACAATCACCATCATCATCATCAGCATCATCTTCCCTAGAATCCCTGTTTAACTAGGGTCGGGTTACGAATAGACCTCCTCCAATCCTCTCTGTTTCATAGCAATCACAAAATGCCCATACCATTCAATTCATTAAAATTTGTGTATCAATTTCTGGAGCCTATTCGCACACCAACCGAATCACCATTCCGACGTTGGTTTTCATTTATTTTATGTAATCTTCTGCGACAAGTACAGTATACGGTTGGTCTGTTCTTCAACAACCCGGACACACACGGAGATTTATGTGTATATATATATATACATACATATATATATATATATATATATATATATATATATATATATATATATATATATATATATATATATCTTCTTCTTCTTCAGTGAACTGCCAAGTGGCAGGTTTAAGGTACATATTCATACTAGTGTCTGCTTTCTCGCTCCACAAGCGCACTCCTTAGATCAACAAGTTAACCCCTTCACAAAGTCTATGCCTTATACATACCTTATGTAGCCTATAGCTTGGAAAAATATGGCTTCTGAGGTGGTTTCCCGTTGCCTTCTTCAGTTAGGTGGATTAATTATCATTTAATCCTGGGGGAAAATATTTCATGGTGAGGTGGGTCCCCTCTTACCATCCTCAGCTCCTGCCTTTAGTCGCCTCTTACGTACACGCGGCAGATTGTTTGCGGTTGCCCTATTCTGCAGTGGTCCCACACCACACTCGAGCACAACACGGGGCAATATATATATATATATATATATATATATATATATATATATATATATATATATATATATATATATATATAATTTAATTTATTCATCATCATCTCCCCTTGTATCCCAATTTAGCTTGGGTTGGAACTATTTAATTATACTATTTAATTTTTTAATAGAAAATTAATTAATTTATTAATGTAGTTATATTATTGTATTTATTAGTGTAATTATGAATTAGTTTAAACAATTTATTATTATAAATTATTATTTAAATTATTATAATATTGTAATATAATAAATTCTAATAATGTAATAATGTAATATAATATAATAATATAATAGCAATTATTATATATATTCTGAATTGTTAGTAATAATTTAAATATGTAATTACGTTTCTTTAAATTAATGGTGTTCATTTTTTTAATTCAACAGGCAGAAAGTGAACGGCTATCTAAAGAACAAATGGAAGTTCTGCAGCAGGTTCGTAGCTAAGAAGTTATTTATTCAATTAGTGTTCGTAGCTAAGAAGTTATTTAATCAATTAGTGTTTGTAGCTAAGAAGTTATTTAATCAATTAGTGTTATCTATTAAATTAGTTTAACGCTCTTCATGGTATTGACGGTACAACAAAAAGTTAACCTAAATAGATACCCATGTGTCCAAGCCCTGTCTTTCTGACTGTGTCCAAGCAAAGACAAAGACAAAGCACTAAGATACCATACCAACGTCAAAAAGGGGCTCCAACGCATAGGCGCTCTTGGTGAGCGCCTATGCTCCAGATATTGCGACTCTAGCTAACATGAGATCCAAGGGAGGAGGATGATGATGATGATCTACAATTAGAAATATATCTATTGTTTATTTATATTGTGTTTGTTTGAACCTCACCTACTCGATATTGTCATAGACGACGGTAGCACTCTACTAGCCGTCATATGCAATGTTCTGTGCACAGTTGACAGCTCTGCTTCGTAACATGGCGGACGTGAGCGGTACACGCGTGTACTTCGTAGAGCTGAACTTACTGCCTGAACTAACGTCGCTTCTCTCAGTGTGCATGTCTGATCCTGAACTATTGCTCAACATCTCGAGGATCCTCAGGTGACGACGTCTTGCTGCTGTAGCTAAGTCTATCTGTTGAACTGCGGGTATAGTTAGAGCCTGAGGAACGCAATGGAAAAGCATCGCAGGCGCGCTATAGAAAATCTAAAAAACTAATGCTAACGTCAGTTTCCTCACTCGAAAGCGATGTCAGTGACGGCGAGCCCAGGATTTGAACGCGCACCCACTGATCCGCGGTCGAGTATCTTACCGACTTAGCCATTGGCTCCAGCCAGTGCTTAATGTATGAGACTTAAGACATGCTATGCAAGGAATACGTGAGACTGAGTTTAGCTGAATATTGGAGCTGTGTATTATTAATCATAATTTATGACTTATGTTGGGATAATTACTCGTGAGTAGTTTGGTGTTGTTTGGTGTTTAATCGATATTAAATGCCGATCTCTTTTAATATATGAATGCAGCCATAACCACAAGTTACTGAGAAATTATTCTATAGGAGGTGTTGATCTTTCAATATGTAGCGCTTTATCTTTACTGAGTTATGTCGCGGTGCTTTTGAGAAATACGACCAATCTACTGCACAACTTATTAGCTAGTTTTACAGTTTTACTGACTAATAGTTTATATATGTTCCAAATGATATAATAATATAGGCTGATATGTAATGTATTATTTAATATCTGACACTTAGGGTGAGTGATTGATGCTTAGATTGATTATAATTATTTGACTGACTTATAGGGTGATTTATTAATCGATAGAATGATTGACTGATTGATTGATTGACTAATAGATCGAATGATTGATTGATTAATTTATTAATTGATTGATTGATTGATTGACTAATAGATCGAATGATTGATTGATTGATTGATTGATTAATAGAATGGTTGATTGATTGATTGGCTGCAGCAAGCTGACGGTCCACACGGATTGTTGTAAGGCTGTAGCTGGGGTAGAGAGCAGTTCTAAGTCATTCATTCTCATCCTGCAAAAATACAGAGAACGTGAAGTAAGTCTATTCTGCTTGTAAACTTTCACACCAATGTAATTATTTGTCCTAATTGATATTTTAATCTAATTTTAATTGTTATTTTTCTCAGTGCTATTTTCTGCTTGAGCTGTGCCGGTTGAATTATTCCTTCATCGTCTATTTGAAACCTCTGTTGTCCACTCTTACTCCTATTCAATTGTCATAGTTGTAGGAGTTTATAAAGCCTTTAGTTATATGCTGTGCAAATAACTAAAAATTATTGTTATTGGTCCTGTCAGGTCAAACAATTCTTTACCTCTTCTCAGAGGCTCTTTTTTAGAAAAATGTGTATCGATTTTCTCGTGCTGAAGGTAATGGGACATTAGATTCCCATGGTACCTATCAATTACCAAAAATGTCCCTTTGTATCTTCTTTTCACTTCTTCTGCAGGCTTACCTTTGTTCTACCTGTGTACGTAATGCTGCTGTGAAATAAACTTGATTTTCATTATTTTTACTTTGAATGTGGCTTTGCGATTGGTGCTTTCAATTCCTTTGATCTGGCCGTGTTGCTAACCTTCATGCTTTTCTTTGTGACTGTTTTTATGCATTTGTATGATGCTATTATTTCTCCTCAGAGTATTTCTTTTGCAGATTGGTATGGGTGAATTGATCTGTAGTGATGTGTGCTGTGGGGACGTCCCTGACATCATCCTTGGTTGAGGAAAGGACGTTAAACCTTTATTATTTTTTAAATATATTATTATTATTATAAAATGTGAAATGGGAAAGTCTCAAATACAGGATTGACTGATGGATGATATGATGTAGGACAGAGAGGATTTGAGACAGTCTATTCTTATCCCGACCCTAGTTAAATTTTGATTCAAGGGAAGATGATGATGGCGATGACGATAATAATAATAATAATATTATTATCTCTTCTGCTAGGATCTGGTGCTGAGGGTAAGCTTTGTCCTGGGCAATCTGACGGCCAAACTGCAGGAAGCGAGAGGTTCCCTGTTTGCTGCAGACAAATCACTGAGGACACTGGTCGACACTCTGAGCTTCTACTGCGAGAAAGATCTAGCGGTATGTCACGCTACCAACTGAGTCTATCTTATAATACTAGTATTCTCACATCATTGGACAGACGTTCATTTTCTTACGCAGCACCCACAATCTGGAACTCTTTACCTGCTAATCTTCGCTCTTGTTTTTCTCTTTCAACATTCTCTAGCAATCTTAAGACTTACATTTTCCCACCATAGACATAATCAATCTACCCTGACCATTTTTTGATCACCGGACTGGCTTTCGTTTAGGACCTTAGTTCTCCTCAGCACTTTCTTTTGCAGATTGGTCTGGGTGAATTGATTTGCAGTGAATTGTGCTGTGAGGACGTTCCTGACATCATCCTTGGATGAGGAACCTGACGTTAAACCTTTATTATTAATATTATTATTATTATTACTATTATTATTTTTAATACAATTATTAATATTATTGTTATTGTTATTGTTATAATTATTGATTATGAGGATTTAATATATAATTGGACCTGTGTGTAGCTGGAGAGCAGTACAGCGGCTGATGAGAGATGTAGTAGAGAGATGCAAGAAAAACAAGAGTTTAGGAGGAGGAGACTAGACGATATACTGGTGAAGCTTATACGTGTTGTGGCTAACCTCGCCATTAGTGAGGACTTAGGAGAGCTGATTGCCTGCAATGATATGTGCGTGAGGATACTAGTCAGCCTGCTAGGTTAGAACTCACCTGACTTGTTACTAGTTCTGTAAGAGAATAGGTAATAACTTACCTGACTAGTTACTAGTACTGTAATTTACTAGGTAATGCCTGACTAGTTACTAGTTCTGTAAGTTACTAGGTAATGCCTGACTAGTTTCTAGTTCTGTAAGTTACTAGGTAATGCCTGACTAGTTACTAGTTCTGTAAGTTACTAGGTAATGCGTGATTAGTTTCTAGTTCTGTAAGTTACTTGGTAATGCCTGACTAGTTTCTAGTTCTGTAAGTTACTAGGTAATGCCTAACTAGTTTCTAGTTACTATTTTTAATGACATTGTCATCAAAGCATGAAATACAAAATTGCACATACAAACGGGTCATCAAAGAGGATAAATAAATCCTATCTAGTTGACAGCCCACTATCATAAGCAAACATACACAGATAACAACTCATAATACGCCAATTAATGCAGATTACAACACAGCAGATTCTCACAAAGTTGCTTAAATTCAGAAAAATAGGGCTGATTTCTAGTTCTCTAAGTTACTAGGTAGTAAATAACAAATTACAATAATTTTTGATGTTTAGAGTTTTCAGTATTCAGGCTTTTTGTTCAGTTATGTTGAGTGGTCACTATTTGAGATATAGACAAGAATCTAATATGGCTTTATTATTTTGTATATTTTGTATTTAATAATTGTGTATTATATATACACAATTGTGCATAAAGTGTTTTATATATTTGACCAGCCGGTGACCGCAAGTGTCGTATAAGCTAGGTAAACATGGTGAGCACCTAGGCTCCAGAAATTGCTACAAAAATTTAAACGAACGGAAGTCTCATATAGGGGACTGGCTGGTGGTGTGGTGTAGAATGGAGAGGATTTGAGACAGTCTATTTGTATCCCGACCCTGGTTAACCTGGGATTAAAGGGAGGATGATGATGATGACGATGACGATGATGGTGATGATGATGATGATGATGATGATGATGATGATGATGATGATGATGATGATGATGATGATGACGACGATGACGATGATGATAAATAACTGTGTATTTAATGCCTGTTTATTGCATCACTCTGTACTTTATGGTATTGTTTTGTACTGGTGCGCAGAACGCAAGACGCTAGGGAGGAGTGAAGAGGTTATACTCAACTCAATGGCCACTATCAACAACCTCTCGTACTACGCCGTTCAAGAGTCCTCCATTCTTCCTCTCAGAGTTGACATTGCTCGGTGTAAGTCTATAACTATTCTACAACTTCGTTCACGACATTAGCGAACACTGTGTTGTCAATCATCCGTACAAGAAATATCTGATCCATTTTAAAATAAGAAATAATATGTAAACTTTTTGAAAGGATTTAGCTATAGTTTGATTTTAATTTCACAATCAATGTGATTGAGATTTTATTTTAAAGTGACTGAAACTTTTAGTTTAACGGATTATAGTTATTCTCTTCGTTACAGTATAGTCTATTGATAATACTTGAATGTTGTTATCTGTGAAGTAAATAACAGTTGAACAATGTTATGTTACGTATGTGTTTAAATGTGAATAGTGCTATCTGTGAAGTAACTAACAGGTGAACAATGTTACCTATGTGTTTAAATGTGAATAGTGCTATCTGTGAAGTAAATAACAGGTGAACCGTGTTATCTATGTGTTTAAATGTGAATAGTGCTATCTGTGAAGTAAATAACAGGTGAACCGTGTTATCTATGTGTTTAAATGTGAATAGTGCTATCTGTGAAGTAAATAACAGGTGAACCGTGTTACCTATGTGTTTAAATGTGAATAGTGCTATCTGTGAAGTAAATAACAGGTGAACCGTGTTATCTATGTGTTTAAATGTGAATAGTGCTATCTGTGAAGTAAATAACAGGTGAACCGTGTTATCTATGTGTTTAAATGTGAATAGTGCTATCTGTGAAGTAAATAACAGGTGAACCGTGTTATCTATGTGTTTAAATGTGAATAGTGCTATCTGTGAAGTAAATAACAGGTGAACCGTGTTATCTATGTGTTTAAATGTGAATAGTGCTATCTGTGAAGTAAATAACAGGTGAACCGTGTTATCTATGTGTTTAAATGTGAACAGTGCTATCTGTGAAGTAAATAACAGGTGAACCGTGTTATCTATATGTGTAATAGTGAATATTGTTTTCTGTGCGATAAATAACAGGTGAACCATGTTACCTTGGCAATGTGTTTAAAATGCGACTATTATTGTCTATGCAGTGTGTCTAACATGTGAATATTGTTGTCTATTCCGAATGTTTAACGTATGAATATTGTCACATTTGCAGAGTATTTAAAATACGAACGTTATTGCTAAACCACGTGGGTGTTATTTGCAGTGGCTCTCAAGTTCTTTGAGGTGTCTAGACCTGATTGTCTGCTGGAGGCGACGAGAGTGTTTGGAAATCTCTCTAGAGAGAGGAGTATGCGAGACTTCCTAGTGAGAAACAAAGGTTATTATTATTATTATTGTTATTATTATTATTATTATTATTGCTATTATTATTATTATTATTATTATTATTATTAACAACGAAAACTTATATAGTAGTGTCATGGCCGAAACTACTTCGAGCCTATTTTACAGAAAGAGTGGAATAGTAATAATAAGCTAAATAATAATTACGTTTAAATTGCTATCTAAAGTAGTAAAAATGTCTACATATGAGTGGAACTTTCCACTATCCAGCAACACTCATTCCTGTCTTCATATACAAAATACTTATAAAAAAACCATACATAGGTGTATAGTACTTTCATGAAAAACTAGAAAAACTACGCGACCACAATAATGTTTCGACGTCATGTAACGTCATCATACACGTCATCCTGTAACGCTGTAACTAGACAGAGTACTATTAGATAACCTTAGTGATTCTTATATATGTATCCACAGGTTTCTTTTGATACTATTCTGTCTTAATGAATTGTAACGCCGATGTTAACGTCAGTTTCATCTCTCAAAAGTTATATCAGTGACGTGCGATTCCAGAAATTGAACCCCAAACGTACTAAATTCGCGGTCTGCTATCTTACCGCATCGCCACTGGCTCCAGATTGATATCAAATAAAAATGGGTCAGAAGAATTTCAGTCAAGTTAAAATATGTCATTGAAATCATTTAAATCTACCATTACTCGTTCAGGCTCTGCTTCCTAGAAAGCCTCATCTCAGCATGCAATAAGTTCATTGCTGGCCAGTCGTTTAGTAGTTGTTGTCGTCTAGCTAGTCCCATAATATATACATATATATATATATATATATATATATATATATATATATATATATATATATTAACTGATGAGGCAATGCCATTTTCCCTTATAATGGAAGAGACTTGTGGGGTGGTCAGAGTTATTTGCATTATTGCAATTATTGTGAGTTGTGTTGTTGTTATCACTATAGTTGATGAAGCGATGGTAGCACTGCTCGACTCTCAGAACACAGAACTTATCTATGCTGCTTGCGGTGTTCTTATCAACCTCACTACCGATATGGACAAGAGACCGGCGTTAAAAAAACATGGCGGAATCAGCAAGTACGTCCTGCTTCTGTAACTGGTGCAACTGACCGGTCAATCAATTAATCAATGAAAACGTTTGCGATTATTTAATTGTTGCTGCAGCATCTGCTCGATTGATCAATCAGTCAATAATCGTACGACATTATTAATCTAGTAACTGGATGCACAATCAATCAATCAAATCAATCAATCAATCTGTCAAATAATCTCATTAATTCCGCAGTGCTGTATTGTAGTAGATATATTTTGTCACGTCGAAAGAAGCGTGTGGTAGTATGCAAGTACGGTATGTTAAATTCACTGCAACTATAGGCCTACTATTAATGCTTCAATTGATTACTTGGTTGATTGATTGGCCATTGATCGATCGGTATAGTTGTTGATCTATTGATTACTGGAAGATTAATTGATTACTGTCATTCTAACCGATGTGGTGATTGCATGATTGACGGGAAGACCGATTAATTGACTGATAGACTGACAAATTAATTAACGAATAGACTGACAAATTAATTAACGAATAGACTGACAAATTAATTAACGAATAGACTGACAAATTAATTAACGAATAGACTGACAAATTAATTAACGAATACACTGAATAAGTAATTAACGAATAGACTGAATAATTAATTAACGAATAGACTGACAAATTAATTAAAGGATTGATTAATTAATGGATAGAATGATTTGTATAGGTCTATTAGTAGAGGTGATAGCAGGTAGAGTGGAAGGGAAAAGAGGCAGGGGCAGGCCGAGTTTAGGTATGTTAGATGATTTAAAGACCCACTCATATGTGGAAAATGAAGAGGAAGGCGGAAGACAGAGAAGAGTGGAGGCATTATATACCGTGGATCTGCCAGTAAGCAGTGCACTAAGAGAAAGAGAATGATTGATTGACTAACTGATATGTTAACTGATTGCTGCTACAGGCTGGTGGAAGTGCTGGGGGACATAGGAAGGAGTGACTGGCAGCTAGCCAGTATGGTCTGTCAGACACTGTGGAACTACAGCTCCAACGTATCCGCCACGAGCACTAATGCCTGCTTCGGCGAAGAGTGTGCTCAACATTTATCCGAACTGCTACTCGAATATCTGGGTATTTTTCTGTTTATTTTATTCATTTCATTATTCGTCAAAAACAGACAGGAAAAGATGCATCACATATATATTTATACACACACATACACATGTGATCATAGAACAATCAAAAATGAATTATAAGAAACTTAAATAGAGTTCCTAATAATTCCAGCACTAGCATGAAACGCTTCATAAATTAAATACCCGCTTCTACCATAAGACACTCTATTGTCCAGAACCATCGAACAGTTTATAGGCAATCTAAAACAGTCCCTCAGTTTATCTAGTTCATTTCACCACCGTTAGATGTTTTTTTGATAAAAGCATATGGTAATTTAACTTTAACTGTATGGAACTTCCTACTGAAGCTGCTGTCATCGCTTTACACTGAACGAATTATGATTGTACAGGTATTTAGTGCTTTTTACAAGTACTCTATCTCTTGAGTACTGTTGTTGTGTTGTTAGACGACTCTGTTGAGGAGGACCCAGAAGGTCTCGTAGAGATGAGGGAGTTCAACAGATCGGCCTGGAAGAATGACTTCTGTCCGGTGGCCAATGATCTGCTGGCCAGGATCGAATCCCACCAATCGCAGTTCGAAGTTCTCGCTCCAAACGATTCACCACGCGGTTAAAAGATCAGATATTCTCAGAGACTTTACTGGTCAGTTTTTCCACCTGACTGTAGTGGATTAACTTGTTCTGTTGGGCGAAACGTCGTTGAACATTATGAAGTAAGGTACTTCCTTCAATCCACATTATGAAGTAAGGTACTTCCATCAACCCACATTATGAAGTAAGATACTTCCATCAACCCACATTATGAAGTAAGGTACTTCCATCAACCCACATTATGAAGTAAGGTACTTCCATCAACCCACATTATGAAGCGAGATACTTCCGTCCTCTAGGCTCATGTGAATTTAGTCAGTTTGCATAAAGAATTCCATAAATCCGCCGAACGAAAGATTTTTAACCAGTATCCACTCTACTCTCTAGATTTGAATCTTAGCTGTCGAAGTTCAATCTGTCATTATCTAATATTTAGCGTTCACTGGGTCAGTAGTGAAGTTGCTTGCTGTTAACCTATCATATATTACACTAAAGAATTGTAAAGGAGAAAGAAGTTGACATTCAAAGAATGGTTTCTGCACAGAGACTAGTGATCTATAGGTGCTAAGATCTGGTCTAATCTATCAGGTCCGTTCTATTCAGAGATACAGCATGCTGTGATGTGGCAGATAAATCTAATCTAATCTACCAGATCCGTTCTATTCATGAATTCAGCATGTGGATGTAGTGGATAAATCTGTTCTAATCTATAAAATTCTTTCTATTCAGGTAATTCAGCGTGCAGTGTTTGTAGGCCACTATAGATTAGACACTGTTTCACTGACGGCCCGTGTTATAGAACGGTGAGGAATAAAGCTTCCTAATACCTCTCTAATGTTAGTGAAGATCTGATATACGCGATGATAGACTCTGTGGTCTATTGGTAGAACCTGCAACTTTTAAACCAGTGGTCGTGAGTCAAGTACTTACTGATCATAGTCGTAAAGTTGCAGCCTTCAGCTAGCTCCTTTATCTCGCATTGTTCAAAGTATAAATATATATTTACAACGATGCAGTCTGGACGAATGGATAAGATAAATTATTTTAAGATACTCTGGTGAAGTCGACTAATATCTCTAGAGTGATCAACAGAATGAGACAATAGAAGAATAGAATACACCGACCCAAGTTAAACTGGGACTCAAGGGATGATGACGATGATGTTGAACAGACTATGTCTCACTGTTTCAGTCATTACTAGTGCCAGTCCTCTGTTGACTCTTTACTGTTTCACGCGACATATGCATAAGATTACAGATTTTCTTCGGTTTTCTCTAATTTGCTCTCTCATAGGATAATAGTAGCATTTTATTTTTTATTTTGTAGAAGCTCGCAAGATTGCTAGCACAAAGATGTGATCAATCTTCTAGACGCCGATCTGTCACCCGTGACAAAGAGTTTTGGGTGTTTATTGATAAATGACCTGGTTTTGAACTCGAGACTCTTGAATCATTTAAACGCTCCACCTTAACCTCTGGCCAATACTCCAAATTGAAAAAAATAATAGTTGTTAGCTGTGAGGAGAGCTGTTAGAATAGCTGTTAGCTGTGAGGGTAGCTGTTAGCTGTTAGAATAGCTGTTAGCTGTTAGAATAGCTGTTAGCTGTGAGGATAGCTGTTAGCTGTGAGAATAGCTGTTAGCTTTTAGCTGTTAGCTCTTAGTTGTGAGAATAGCTGTTAGGAGTTAGAATAGCTGTTGGCTGTTAATATAGCTGTTAGCTGTGATGAAAACCGTTTGCTGTTAGAACAGCTGTTAGCAAAATTCTAATAATAATTATACATACTTATTACATTTGAATTATTTGCACCGGTAATACCCATAGTGAGCTTTCGTGTGTGCAGTATGTGTGTGTTTGTGTGTGTGCCTGTTTGTATAAGTGGCCGTGTGTGTGTGTGTACGTGGTCGTATGCTTGGGTATGTGTGTGAGTACGCGTGGGTGTGTGGAAAGAGAAGACATTTGTTACACTGCTTGACTTGGTTTATTTATTGTTGCAATATTTTTGCTGTATTTCAGTCATTATCTATATACGGTATGCACTATTCGATTCGCTATTTATTAAGTCTAACTATTTCATTTAAATTAATTGTTGGTTAATTAAGGAATGCTGTTAAACAGTGGACATTTTCATCACAATCTGCACCGAATAGACTTCGTTGTAGTTAACCAGAGTTAATCAGAGTTAACCAGAGTTAATCAGAGTTAACCAGAGTTAACCAGGGTTAACCAGTTTTAACCAAAGTTAACCAGAGTTAACCGGAGTTAACCAGTGTAAACCAGGGTTAACCAGTGTTAACCAGAGTTAACCGGAGTTAACCAGAGTTAATTAGATTGTTTCCATGTACTTCTGCTCACATATGACCAGCTTAGAGATAATTTGGATTTAATCACCTAATTCCAAAACAAAATTCTAAGAATGATATCAATCTCAGGTACCGCACGAATATCATGAAATCCCTGGCATTTATACTGATTGATAGTTAACTCAACAATATAGTGAGCGGTTGTTAGCAATAACAATAGTTAACAATAGTTGAGTGGTTATTTTATTAACCTACTCGCACTAATTATTATTCCGCGCAGATGTTTCATCAGCGATGGGCCTGATGCCGATCTGATGATGACGATAGTGATAGCCTGATTGTGGTTTGAACTAATAGTCTCCACTGGTATAATATATTGCAGGCAGAGTTTAATGTCGCTCTCGTCTCACTGAGAAACCATCAGAGACAAAAGATTGCGATGTTGAGAAATAGAAATCTGTGGAGACGGTTTAACAGATGCGCATGTCATTTCTGTCATATCTTCACTAAGAAAGAAGTATATATATATATATATATATATATATATATATATATATATATATATGTATATATATATGTGTGTGTATATATATATGTGTGTGTATATATATATATATATATATATATATATATATATATATATATACACACACATATATATATATATACACACATATATATATACATATATAAACATTTTCTTTGAGATTTGAAAGGCTGAGAGCGCGCACTAAATAATTAAGATAGCGTTGCTTTGATAGCGATGAGTTCATTGTAAATGGTTTTTTTTGCTATGCATATTTTCTCAATTTTCTTATGGTAACTGCATAGACCGTTGTATTTGTTGTATAGTTTTTGACAATTTACTAAAGCTTGAATAACGGTAACTGCTGTGAAGGTAACTGAAGGACTGAATGATAAAATAATAAGTATTTCTTGGGGGAAGTTGGGGGGGGGGGGGGTTGATCTATATAAAACCATTCGACATCTGAAATAGTAAATGACTTCACGTAATTTTTAAGGAGGCATTATAATGACTGCCAATCTCTCTCTTATGAGTTTGGTTAATTTGGGCTTTGAGTTTTGATACTATTGTTATATTAAATTTTAGATACTGTAATTATATTTAAAATTATATATATATATATATATATATATATATATATATATGTGTGTGTGTGTGTGTGTGTGTGTGTGTGTGTGTGCGTGTGCGTGTGTGTGTATGTTTTTATCTATACATGCGATGTGGCTATCAGTACTTGTATAATTTTGAAACAAAAAATTGATATGATGATTTTCTTTGCGACAGAGTTTTGTACGAAAAGTCTTTGTATATTAAATATTTGCAATTTGTAATATAATCTATTTATTGTTCAGGGCCGGTGAGTGTCCGCGTCCTTGCAGTATTAAGTGGCATATGTATAGGGTGCACTAAGAAAATAAATCCTTAACGAACTTTAAACATTTTAACTTCGACATTTTGATACTTGATTCGTGGTTTCTCGAATATTGCCTAACTATCTCTTTTATAATTCCGAAACATTACAACAAAGAAATATCTAAAAGTCGCAAAGAAGCTTATTTTCATTTTGAAGGACAATTTTTTTTTTTTTTTTTGTATTTTTCAATTTTACATTTATATTGTCATTCTTAAGTCTTTTAAAATTGAAATGTTTTGATAATTAAGCAAGGCGTTTGCTGACTGATTTCATAGCTTGATTTACAAATGTTGTGATGGTGACTAGTTAGAGCTTAAATTTTATTGCAGTTTGTATTTTGAAAGTTTGTACATTGTTTCGCGCGCGCTCTAAAATCAATATAATCTTAAAGTAATAGCAAGTATATATATTTAATATTATTATTGTATATTTTTAAGTATCACTATTGTATATTTATTGAATATTATTATTTATATTATTATTTATATTATTATTGAATATTCCTTGTAACCGTTTTTAGATAAGCGAAAGAGAAATAGACTAGAGTCAACTTCTTGCTTACTCAGTTGGTATTGCGTAGCAGCGGATCCGTTGAATAAAACATCACATACCAGGAGATCAATTCAACAGTTCTTCTTGTTTTTCACAACCACAAATCAAATTTCTCCAGTTCCGTGCATCCCCTTTCCTTGGCGTTTGCTTTTCATATCGGTAACACTCTCAAAAGCAATGTACTGTATATACTAAATTAAATAACGGCCTTTATTCTCTATAGATAGAAATAGTCACAATCTGAAGTTCATGGTATCGTCTTTGAAAGACGAAACGGACGTTATATAATTATTATCGCTTTCATTAATGGACCCATTTCACACTAGCTAATCTCGTATCGTTATTTTAATATTATAGCATATTTAAATGTAGTAAATTTACTAAATTGATCGCTGTTAACAATTCTTCAGTATTCAATTGTTACCGTTGTTGTGTAAAGTATTTATTAGCTATGTGAATATTTCTCTGTGATTTATGAAAATGTAAAAGATTGAAGAAGATATGTTTAGAGTCTTAGTAGTTTCCTTGAATATATTTAAACATTTTGTTAATTAGTCAATAAATCGGTTTATAGGCCCTAAATTAATAAATCTCTAAAAAGGACAATCCTATAAATTTTCCCGAACCTCTAAAAATGACTGAGAAATCCTATTAAACGTGGCATATGAGCAGCCTAGACCTCTGCAAGTCTAGTAATTTATCAAATACACCAGAAGTCAGAATTCTCTAATTCATTTCTTTAATCTCATCTCTATTTCAGTTCTCTAATACAGTTATTAAATTGATTTTGTAAATAGTTCTTATCGTAAGCATTCAACCTCCTAATTTGTTCGACTAAAACCTGCGCCTCATTCCACTAAAACCTGCATCTCGTTCAAACGACATCAAGAGTCAGAGGCGATGACGGTAAGACATTCGACCGCGGATTTAATGTGCGGGTTTCAAATCTTGGGCTCACCTGCCACTGACATCGCTTTCGAGTGAGGAAACTGACGTTAACATAAGCTTTACCAGCTTTCTTTAAACTTGCATCTCATTCCACTAAAACCTGCACATATTCCATCAAGTTCACGTAAACATTTCAAAATCAAAAAGTTTCAACGAACATTCCACAGTTTAACAAGCTTTTAGTTATGCTTAAGTTCACATCTAAGCTGAAATCAAAGTAGCCGTTTACGCAGAACTCAATCCGCTGATATTAACAGAGCCAGACGTTAACGAAGTCGAGACGACCGACTCTTGAGTCAAACGACTTAATCTCAAATCAACCAAATTCATAATAAGTTCATATAGACTTGAACAGGTATATTTGATAAATTGAAAATATCAAACATACACGAGCTTAACATCATTAACCGTTGTATTATGAATTCATGGCGTCCACGACAACACCGATCAAGCAAACTAGTCTACTCAATTGCAGCCATATCAATGTAAACGCTGAGAGAAAGGATCCAATACGATGCAAGTCCATATATCCAATCCAACAAAGTATAAAATAGCAATTATAAGAAAAATCTATACTTTATTGATATTATGTTCAACGTAAATTAGACCATTTGAATAGGATAATTATAGCATATAAAGCTATATACACTACATACACATAACACACTAACATAATATCATCAGTAGTATAAATTTATTCCGTTAAATCGATTGATACTTTCTCGACACATCTCTATTTTGTCATATTCAATGAGTTAAGTGCAGCAGATTTCTATTCGTATCTTAGAAAGATTTGCATGTTTTTACGCAAGGCACGATACTGTCTCTAACACATCATCATCATCTTCCCTTAAAATCCAGTTTAACTAGGGTCGGGTACTCTCTCTAACACATCATCATCTTCAATTAAGTCCCAGTTTAACTAGGATCGGGTACTGTTTCTAACACAACTTCAGCAACTATACATGTACAATTATTTCATTTATAAAAATGAAAAATACAACAGTTCAATTAATTAAGATCGCCACAAGCTAAGCAAGCAATGCACATCGACTGGCTGCTAGGTTATGTTTTGAAACAATAACAAAAGACGTTCATGACATTGCCTTATGGCGAGGAACCGGACGTTAAATTCTTAATTGATTTATTGAATAATTTGTGACTGAATTAGAAGATTGCAAAGTTATACAAAGTTCAGGTCAATGACTCGGTCATATCTAATAACAGTTTGACTGACAGATAATTATAATATTAGCCAGGGATTAGCTAATATTAGCCAGGTATTAGCTAATATTAGCCAGAGATTAGCTAATATTAACCAGAGATTAGCTAATATTAGCCAGGGATTAGTACAGGGTTAGCTGTAACAAACGATGTTTCACCCTGAGTATAGCCATAATATTAACTATACATGTAATTAACGCTATGTACAAGTTCCGCAGTTTGTATATCATATAAATATTTGTTATTAAACTAATAACTTAATTAGCGTTATCATTATTACTTGGATAAATTAACTTACTAAATTTCACTTCTTCTTCAGTGCACTACCAAGTGGCAGGTTCAAGGTACGTATTCATACTCAAAGTCAGCTTTCTCGCTGCATAAGAGCACTCCTTAGATCAACAAATGCTTAGATCAACAAGTTAATCCCTTCACAAAGTCTATGCCTTATCCATACCTTATGTAGCCCATAGCTTGAGAAAAGTATGGCTTCTGAGGTGGTTTACCGTTGCCTTCCTCAGTGTGAGTATCATATGCATTTCCTTATCTGACTATCTTTTCTTTAGTATAATTATTGTAAACGAGGCATGCGCACAGAGTTATTCAACTCCTAGTAGTGGAGCATTGTTCCATGTTCGTTTATTTGCTGTTTAGAATATTGTATCGTTTGTTAAGTTGGAGCAATAAATAAATAAAGTTAAATTAAATACAATAAATTAAAAGTCCTCAACCACCCATCAGATGGAATCAGCAGCCGCTAGCATTGAGCTAGTGAAACCTGACAGGAACTGAAAACGAAATGTGAAAAAGTGAAAATCAACAGAATTAGAAGCAGAATCCCAGCAGAGGTTCAGCAGAACAACAAGCCTGTTCACACACCCCGAACAGCTGAGTAGTTCAGAGATACCGTAGAGTGCTACTATCGTCCATCACAACATCGAGCACTATCAAGACAAATCCAAGCCAGCGAGCAAAAAGAACGACCAGAACGGTGCAGATGTCCAAAATCCAGAAAATCTGTCCAAAGATAATTCAACCACCAATTACGCAAAAGATAGTGTCGGATGTTTGAAGGACTTCCTGTGGTTCAGGTTCCATGACGACTGGACTGCCCATCCAATCAGCTAACACATCAAGTCATAGCACAGCCTCTACAATTCCCAGCAGTGTTTTAAGAGATGAAGTTCTTCAGGATCTTCAAACCACCCAGCACTCTCAATACCTCGATACTCTTCTGTTAGCTAGAGGGTTATACCTTGACCTTGCACTAACTGCCAACTGCCGTTATATATATATATACATACATATATATATTTATAATATACATGTATATATATTTATAATATATATAAGTTTCTGGAGAGACTTAATGATGATTTATTATATACATATATATATATATAATATATATATATATATACTGTAATATATATTATATATAATATAATATATATAATATATATATATATCAATATATATCAATATATATATATATATATATATATATATATATATATTTATATATAAATATAATAAAGCAGTCCATACAGAATCAAACATCGACCATATCACTAATTAATACATGTAACTGACTGCAACGACCCCTAAATCACAAATCATGTTTTGAGAACATTCTCCTTGACTTACAGTTCATTACTACGAGTATAGAGTTTAACCACAGACACGCAATGTTATCTCAGCTTTCACGGCTTTGTGCGAATAGAGCAGCTTTGCGATATATGTGCAATTATCTTCATGTATAAAAAGTACAGAACAGAACAAGAACCTAAGTACATTAACCAATGCAGACGTGCAAAAGTAATAAACTCTCCCATCTCTACGCAGAGGAGCTCTATATTAACCTAGTTTACTCAGAGACCATGCTTCAAGAATTTCTACAGCTAAGCCTTGCCCTGAAATATTTTAAATTTGTTGATAATGTTTTACAATAGAAATTCTTTCTTCAGAATTCTAAAGAACACAAATGAGATAAACTGTCCTGCGTACACCAAAGCACAACTCTTCATTACGTTTCTCAAGAGCATTACTTGAACAACTACAACAAGATAACGATACCGATGCACAACTCTTCATTAAGTCTCTCCAGAGAATTACTTGAACAACTACAACAAGCAAACGATCTTAATCATCGCAGGTTCTCTCTCAGTAAGAAATATTGTGAACCCTTATAGTCTTCCTCAGAGAGATTTGCAATTAAACAGCAACAAGGATCTGTAGAGCTACCAGCGTTCAGTAAGATATATCCAATGTAGTAACGGTCCCGGTCTCTAAATTCATTCTGCTACAACTGATGAGCATTTTCATGAATTTCTCGATATTTTATTCAATTTTATTTACTATTAATATATTAAATTCATTCTTTAAAAAATTACGAAGTGTCAATCTGGTGGTATAGGAAATGGTTAATATCTCCTGATCTCTTACTATATCCACATCTATAGAAAATCCACTGTCCTTACTCCACTGCCATCACGAAGTCCAGGATTCTTCCATGATCATTTCTTCATCTCAGGAGGAAGCTGATAGGACGCCGCTAGGTCCCGGATCCTCTCTTCTGTGGGACCCCACTTGGAAAAGCCAGGATCATTCTGTAGGAACACAGCCAGAGTGGCGTGGATTGACTTAATGTTAAGCTCAGACCTGCAACAGTACAAAATACAAATATCACGTAAAGCAATATTTACGGAGTTTGCTTCAAAAAGCTAAAGCTAAGGTTAGCGTCAGCTTCCTCACTCGAAAGCGATGTCAGTGATGGGAAAGCCCAGGATTTGAACCCCGCACCATTTGATCCGCGGTCGAGTATCTTACCTACTTCGCCACTGGCTCCAGCCAAGATGGATACAAAATATTGTTTGGCTGCTGAAGAATTTAAAAATGAGAAGGTCGATCAAAGTGAATGTGCCGAAGTAACTTCATAACTTTAGCGTAGGCTAATTAAGACAATGCAACAATTTAGACAAGGCTAAATAAATTGACTAAATTTAAATAAACTGACTAAATAGCACTTGGCATATCAAAATCTTTATACCATCAGTAAGAGCGTCGATTAATTTTAAGACGATAAGTGACATCCTATTCAGTCAATCTCAGTTTTACAAATGAATGACAGATTAAATTCAGAATTTCTAATCTCGGGCCTGCTAACCTACAGAGGAGAGTAGATAGATAAGGATTTATTGGAAAAGGATGGGAAGAGAATAAGATAAGACCTTTATGCGAAAAGTCAGACTATTTGATAATGCATTAGTATATGGATATGGATAATAGAAGAGGACAGAAATATGTGAAGCAGTTATAAGCTAAGGAACATTGAACCTGACAATACCACTACACTTAGAGGCAGAGAGAGAGAGACAGATAGAGAGAGAAGAGTGAGAGAGAGAGATAGGGGGGAGAGAGACAAGAGAGAGAGAGAGAGAGAGAAAAGAAAAGAATTACCTCGGACATACATGCTGCATACCATTCCTATACACATGCTCTGTGGCGGCTATCGTCACTTCTTTTCTCTTGAACCTAACAATACGTAACAAGGGTTTAACGTCCGTTTCCTCATACAAGGATGACGTCAGGGACGTCTACTAATATGCTTACATTACAATCGAGATTAACTATAATTTGATAAAAGTGAATAGAATTCAATTCTTACGCTTAATTAGCCAAACCTACTAACAATAAATTTATTACTTATCTAGCGACTACTTGATCACAAAAATAAGTAACTGTCTCTTATTTACGGGAGGGAGGACAATGATGATGATGACTATAGACTAATTGATCCGAGATGTAATTATCTTTAGACTAATTGATTAGGATAATAAATTAATTATCTATAGACCAACTGCTCAGAGCATATAATTAATTATCTATAGACCAACTGCTCAGAGCATATAATTAATTATCTATAGACCAACTGCTCAGAGCATATAATTAATTATCTATAGACTAATTGATCAGAGTAATGATTAATTATCTCTAGACTAATTGATCATAGATGTAATTAATTATAGATAGACTAATTGACCAGAGATGTAATTAATTATCTATTGGCTAATGGACCAGAGTAATAATTAATTATCCATAGACTAATTGAAGGTAGAATGGAAGGAAAAACATGCAAGGGCAGGCCGAGATAAGATATGTTAGATGATTTAATGACCCACTCATATGTGGACATGAACAGGAAAGCGGAAAACAGAGAAGAGCGGAGGCGTTATATACCATGGACCTGCCAGTAGGTAGTGCACTCAGAGAGAGAGAGAAGAGTGGAGGAGTTATATAGCAAGGACCTACCAGTAGGCAGTGCACTAAGAGAGAGAGAGAGAGCGAGAGAAGAGTGGAGGAGTTATATACCATGGACCTGCCAGTAGGCAGTGCACTAAGAGAGAGAGAGAGAGAGAGACTAATAGATTGAAGAGACCTGCTGGACTCCAGTCTAACAAGAGCCTCAGTGGGTGGGTCCCTCCAGTCCGGTATGAACACAATGAACGACAGCGGCTCTGTCGACTTAGCTAGACAGTTCTAATCAATCAATCAATCAATCAATTAATTAATCAAACAATCAATCAATCAATCAATTAATTGGACATACAATGTCATACATCCATCCATCAATCAATCAATTATTTAATCCAATCAATCAATCTAGTAATCTAAATCAATAAATCAATCTAGTAATCTAACAGTCAATTAAAGTCATTGATCCATAGAGCAAACCATCGATCAATAAATCAATCAATCAATTAATAAATCAATGAATTCATGTATCGATCAGTAAAATTAATAATTTAAATTAATAAATTTAATTAACAATGGTCACATCCTAACAAGGTTCTGCTCAGGGGTATAGGTCTCACTTATCAGCTACACACATCATAATTCATCAGCATCCCAGTCTTTTCAAACATCAAGTGTTTACAAGCAGAAGCTGAGATTTAAATAAAAATATACAATTCAGCATGAAGAGGAAATGGATATGAAGAGGAAAGTGGAAGACAGAGAAGAGTAGAGGCGTTATATACTATGGACTTGCCAGTTGGCAGTGCACTAAGAGAGAGAGAGTGAGAGAGAGAGAGAGAGATAATTCAGCAAAAGGGAAAAAGGTCCATAATCGGCCAAGTAGCCATAATAATCTTAAGTTTACATTGTTGCGATGAAAGATCTTCATCACAAATTCATGGCAATGTCTACAATCTCCTTTGTCCTCAGATGAATTTTATTATATGCCACAAAAGAGAGGTTAATAGATATTCATTATTTAGCCACACATTGATTGCTATAACACAGCAGCTATATGTCTGAATGAACTAGAGAGCTAGACCTCAAAGTGGTCGACCATGGCTTCCATGAGTTCTTCACTGAATGGTGGATTGGCTTCAAATGAGCCGCTCTGTGGCTGAATATCTAGTATAGACCTAATCAATCAATCAATCAATCAATCAATCTATCAATCAACCAATCAATCAATCCATCAATCAATCAATTAATCAATCCATCAAATTGATTGATGAATTGAGTGAGATATCGATTAATCATGATATATCGATTAATTGAAATCTCACTCACTCCATCAATCAATCAATTTGGGGCTAAATATTTAATATCTATTAACCTACAAAGTCAATGAATCAATAAATCCATCAAACAATTCATCCAATAAACCAACAATTAAATGGTCAATCAATATTTTTCATCACTATTTCCAATTAGGCCTACAATTATAATTGAAAAAAAAAGTTGTGTGAGGTGTCCAGTTTCTAATTATAATTAGAAACAGGCCACCTTACACAACTCTACCATATTTTACACTATATTAGACTTGCTGGTCAACTGGAGTTCAGCAACATCTAAAACCTCACTCTGTGTTCAACACTCAGACGAAGTAGAGTTCAAACAACACAAGAGAAAAACAACAGAATAAGTATATAAAATACTTCAGTAGAGGTGAGAATGAATGAGAGAAAGTGAGAGAGAGAGAAACAGAGAGAGAGGGAGAGAAAGAGAGAGACAGAGAAGGAGAGATAGAGAGATTTAGAGAGAAAGAGAGAGATATCATCATCGTCAACATCATCCCTTGAATCTCAGATTTACCAGGGTTGGGATCAAATAGACCGTCTCAAATCCTCTTAGAGAGAGAGATATAATTTTATATAGACATAAATTTAACGAATGAGAAAGAGCGAAACAAAACTATCAGAATTAACCCTCTGGAGCCGAAGTAGCCATCAGTGTCGGGATAGGCTGAACAGTACTGCCTGAAGTAGCAGTTGAGTGGTGAAGCGAAGCACTCGAATGTGACTCCAAACACCCGATGTAAGCACTCAAACACAGAGACAGGTAGGGCTCCCTGCATAGTATCAGTACTACCCGTGCCAAACAGCGTCTGTAACATCAATCCATCAATCAAAAAAGTAAAAACACGCATTACAGTGAAATGATCAACTATGTTGATATCTATCACTTTAAATACAACACGTTTAACCCATTACGCAATTTATTCCGTTTTCCGTGTAACCAGTCCAGTGAATATCTGAGATTTACTCTCAGATCAGCACAGCTGGGATTCGAACCCACGAGGATTCAAGTCACCTCAGGGCCGGTCTTTTAAAACTTCATAAAGTTACCCCTACACAATTGAGACATTCTAACAATCAATCAATTAATCAATCACCTAGACTAAAAGAAATTTATTCAGATTTTATTTACTTTTACTAGTCAATACTTATAATATTCCTTTAGCCATAGGCTTCTAGTTTAATTGTTTCTTTGCTTACCTAGGTATGCTCTTATTTGTTTATATTTATGCTAAAGTAGCCGCTTTGAAAGTTAAGAAGAGACCAGTGAGAACAAACCTCATATCTGCGCCGCATGCACCAAGCATTTGTACGTTAAAGCTGGTAAAGCTAATGTTAATGTCAGTTTTCTCACTCGAATGCGATGTCAGTGACGGGCTAGCCAAGGATTTGAACCCCGCACATACTGATCCGCACTCGAGTATCTTACAGACGTCACCACTGGCTCCAACCAGAGAAAAAGAGACCAATGAGAACAACCTCATATCTACTCAGCATGCACCAAGCTCTGGTAGATTAAAGACTGTGACCAATGAGAACAAACCTCATATCTGCGCAGCATGCACCAAGCTCTTGTAGGTTAAAGACTGTGACCAATGAGAACAAACCTCATATCTGCGCAGCATGCACCAAGCTCTCGTCAGAAAATTCTCCATCCTCGGGTCGTCTCTACAGTTCAACTGATACAACTGCTCCTGCAACCGTATAACAACAACAACAATAGAGACCAAGCTCTGTCCAAGACAACATCTAAATAGACATAGCTTAATTAATCTTATAAAATGAAGGCATAAACTATAACCAAGACTTAATTATAGCTAAATAACTCCATTTATTCAGCCAATCTCCATACAATAATACACTAGATGCAGAATCTGATCAATTACAGCTACGACCAAAGCATAATAGCCATTTCCTATCTTGGAAAAATCAGTACCAGTGGTCGAGCACTCGATTAGAACCCTGCATCTGCTGACCAAAAGTAAGACACCTTAACTACATCCACCTGACTTAACTCAATCGACTGTAAACCAATCTAAATGTAACTGAACTAACAAATTTAACCGAATTCAGTTAAATTAGAATTTAACCGAACTGAGGACTAACCAGTTTTCTGAAGTAGACTGAGTTGACCTTGAGAGCCTCACCCCTGAACCTCAGAGTGGTAACCTCTTCCACCTCCTGGTGCTCCACGGCGGGGAGTCGTGCTGGAGACGGCACGCTGAGAAATGCCGGGTGGCACGGCACTCGCTGACCCCTCGATACGTCTGTAGCGTTGGGCGCTCTAAATGTGGCTGTATAATAATAATAATATTAATAATAAAGGTTTAACGTCTGTTTCCTCATACAAGGATGATGTCTGGGACGTCCCCCCATCACATGTCAATACAAATAGATTCACCCCAAACGATCAGAGAAAAAAACATGCTGAAACTTGTTACAATAAGATAACGAAAGAGAGAGCTACCACCATCCGTGACCACTTTTTGGAGATGAAAAAACAATAGATTACATGTAGCTTTAGTTGTAAACAACGATAGAATAGCAACAACACTAAGAAAACATGGATGATGATGACAACACTCTGCGATTAGGTCGGAAAATAGTCAGGGTTGCAATATCGAAGAACGTAATCAAAACTAGATAAAACAATTAGCTATTTTCAAATAGAACAATCATAAAATAAATTAGTCAACAGTAAAGAGATAAGCTGAATAGCAGCATCCTGATTTATAAGAACTCAAAGAGTAAAGGTTCACTTCATTAAACCAGAAAAAACAAGTCAAACCTAACGTCACAGTTCAATATTCTAAATATGGTAAAATAAGTATTGGATGACAGCAAAATATTCACGCAACAATTAAAAGCAGCTACAAAGTAGATTCTTCAATATTACAGAGAGCTACACAACCCAAATAAGCCAGTAAACATAGAACGTTCTAGAACAAGTTTAGAGTTAATAAATAATCAATTAATAGACTAAATAATATGCAAAAATAATTAACTAATTAATACTTTTACTGTTAATACTATAACTATTAATATATATTGTTTATTAATAACAAAACCTTTTAATAAAATTATCACAGAACAATCTATTCAAGGCTATAGATCCGCCCAAAGGATGCGACGTTACATACGATCAATGTTCTGCTGGAGGAAGATTTGACTGTGTCTCTCCTGTAACTTCTTGGCGTGCTCACAGGACAGCGTATAGACCTTCGTGCATATCGCCTCCACCTCTGATTTAGCGGCTTCTATTAGGTGCGGCTGACACTGCCGCTTCAAGTGCGCCAGCCGGCTCTGTGTGCAAGTGCAAATTAATTAATTAATTTCTACTTATTACCTTAATTCAAGCACTCTAATCCATACATCATAAATATACACACATTATAATTAGAGCAAAAGACTAAATAGAAACAAAAGAAAAATATCAAACGTCTAAGAAAATGTAAAGCATGAAAAATTAGCCAGCACTATACAGAAATGCCACAAAAACACAGAGTTAACAGATCAGAACTTAAAGATTAATTAATTCTTGGTCTGAATTAAGAAGAGTATTCAAACTTTTTAGACAACATCGATATTGTTAGGCTAGCGCTTAAAGTCAGATCTTCACATTGTAAAGTTAAGTTTAAAGTCTGTTCACATATCACAAGGAAGTTACCAGAAGGGTTCCAGTTGAGACTTGAATCTATGGCTACAGCAATGAACAACCAACTCAGCCATCAAACCAGTACACAGATCAATGACAATACAGCAAAAGACTATCAATGACAGTATAGCCTAATTGAGAATAGCCTAATTGAGGATAGCCTCACTGAGGATAGCCTAATTGAGCATAGCCTAATTGAGGATAGCCTAATTGAGGATAGCTAATTGAGGATAACCTAATTAAGAATAGCCTAATTGAGAATAGCCTCATTGAGGAGAGCCTCACTGAGGATAGCCTAATTGAGCATAGCCTAATTGAGCATAGCCTAATTGAGATCTCGCCTAATTGAGGCCTGCAGAAAATCTTGATGATTGAAATCAGCTAGAAATAAAACTCTGTCCAATCAGCAGCAAGGTAAAATATAAGACGTACTTTTCTTTAAATATACTAAATATTTTCATAATAATATTTATAATAATAATTACCACATAATCTTCAAATTTAGCATGTGAATATTTTCTCATCCATTCCATTGTATCCTCAGAGTTCCACTTAACCACTTTTCTGCTCTCGGAAGATCTTCCACGTTTCTCAATCGTTGCCTTCGCGGCCTCTGCGTATCTGAACAGCATTGACCTAGCGTCGTTCCGCGAACGCGGCTTAATCAGCCGCACGGGAATGTCGTTCATGACCTCTCTAAACATGGAGGGTGAGACGGCAGTGGCAAAGGATGGATCGTAGGCGCTGGGCAGCATTGGCTCAGTGCCAATATCTGACACCTTCCTCTCCAGCAGCCATCTGTTGAACGAATCACTAGGAGCGCTGATACCTGCAAGAATAAAATATTTATCTATCTATTTATATATATATATCTCGGCAAATAAATTTTTATATATCTATTTATATTTATATATCTCGGTGAATAAAATATTTATATATCTATTTATATACCTCGGCAAATAAAATATTTACATATCTATTTATATTTATATATTTTGGCGAATAAAATATATTTGTATACCTATTTTTATTTATTTATCTCGGCGACTAGCTAGATAGAGCAATGCTCTCACTAGGGATCAATTGAATGGTATTGGGCTTGTTTTAATTAATTGCATCATTGTTTGTAATCTTGCACTTTTACTTCTCTTTTTGTACACTTTGTATGTATGCGACTTTACACTGATGTTGTTGTCGAAATAATCATAAATATCTCTCTATTTACGGCTATTTAAGAATTACTTTTAGTCTATTGCGCAAATCACAGTAAATTCACTGCAGGTTTCCTTGTAACTTTTTTTCTACAACTAATTCTGGTATTTATGGGAAATAGATTAGGATACTTTTGCAGTATGCATTCTTATACAGCAGACCAATCTCTATCCTCGATAGATTAATTTATTTGAAGAATAGAACAATCCAGGTCTGATTGTCTAACAGACCATTTCAAGACATAGTTAATAGGTTACCCATAATGCAAAAAGCAGAAACCTTATGTACACTTTACCATTAATAAAGTCATTCAGGTAGGGAGAGTTCAAGCGGTCCAGCACTATATAGAGATAAAATACTCGATTGAGTACTCGATTGGCAGGTGATCAAGGGATTGATGATATGGTATTGGACAGAGAGGAGTGGATTTGCCGCATCCCGACCCTAGTTAATCTGCGATTAAAGGGAAGGTGATGATGACGAGCACTGTGAGCAGTGTATATTACTATATAGACAGATTTCTAGCGACAAACCCTCTCTAGACATGCACAGTTCCTCATAGCTCTGCCTCAGTTTACCCACAAGGTGAGCTCTCATTTGTTCCACCTCAGGATGCGGTGGGAGGAAATTCATCGGCGGCTTCTCCTGGACTATCACGTTGGACACTATATTGAAGTTCCAGTAGGGACTGAAACAACAATGAAACCAATGCAATAACAACAACAATAACAACAACAAGCCCAGCTATGAGTGCCCAAAAGCAGTAAGCACGGGATAGTGCCAAAAGATACAATTTTACTAATATGTACTGACATTACAGAAATTAAACTTATAAGAATACCTTTAATTTTTAATATCAATTATGCCAACTTCATAGCAAAATGATGATGTCAATCTTGACTTGAATTTGTAGCAAAATCAACATCAAATATCAGTTGGCTATCAAATTATCAAATCTACTAAGGATGGTGCCATCACTATTAATTTATAGAGAATCGATTTAATAAGCCACCATTGAAACCAGAGTCAGTCGCTGGAGCAGACAGTCTGCTAACTCAATTAAGATCACTTTCGTAGCTCGTCAAATGCAGCGACTACAGAAAGCAATGTAGAGAGATAGCGACAGACTAGAGACAGGTTTCAACCTGTACGACAACATGATCCTCTTCGGACCCGGGCCGACGTCCTCGCTGGCTCTTCTCTTGATAGCCGCAGGACCGGCTGAGCCGCCCGGCATAACCGTGACCGGCGAACGAACCTGCGGCACCCCCGAGATGCCAAGAGGATCCGAGCTGGTATCAACCGGCTACATAGACATAAATACCCGTCAGTACGTCGCTTTAGAGTTTGCTATTAAAAACCTTCGATGTCGACAGAATTCACAACCAGTCGTATAAAACTAGTCAGATTCTATATGAATGCACTTATTTAATTACATTATGTAAAATGAATATTGCTCGAAAACAATTTTTATGCAACAAATGGCTATTACACACAGATAAGCACACAGAATATATATTATGGAATTGTACTTGAACATAATAGAATTTTGATTTTCAAATCTTGATTATTACTCTATAGGGCTCTTTATATAATATGATTTGTATATTATAGTTATCTGCATGCTTACCCTGCCTTCTAGGAATTTGAGAAATTCTATATTATTAGTTTACCACCAACTGTACCTCATACAGACCATAGAAGGATGAATGAGTGCCTTAATTGATAGATGGTTTAGTTAAATTAGCATGAACACTGACAATTGATGCATATATTCAATAATTTCAAAATATCAACTCCTAATGACATCACATCTTGTTGGAAGAACAAAATTTTGTACAATTATCAACTGAACGAGTGAACTTAATATAAAACATTGAATCCATACGCAGCATACAATTGGAAGAAATGTGAAGTTATACTGACAATACAGAAGAGAAACAACATTTTGGGCCATGATAATTTTAAAAGTCAAGAATCAGAAAAATTTCATAGAATATTCACAACTAGATATAGCATTAATTATAATTTGCAAAAATTGTGCAGAATAAAAATTAACCAATCACAATCAAGCTACAAACAAAATGACCAACCGTCAAACCAGGCATCTCCCATCTCGACTCTCTCGTTATCTTATTATAGAAATACTCTTTCGATTCTCGTCTACTCCAGAATCTCCTCCATCCGGCGTTTAATAGATCCGGAGGAAGATCGTGAACAAGATCCGGGGACCTGCTGCCTGTGGTACTCGGGGACATAAGCCCGGTAGAGGGGGAGGGGATGGAAGAGGCACTGGGGGAGGGGATAGGATTACCTCCCGCAATGTTACCATTGCTACAACTTGAGCTCACGATTGGAGAGGAAGTGTTGCTGCTGCTTGATTCGCTGCCAGACGCACTGCAGTCGATTTTCAGAGCTGACGCGTTAGCTGTTAATCCAGTTTTATCGTTTGTTGAATTTAGAGTCGCAATTTCGTTTGACATCTTAGAGGCCTAGACTTTTGATTTCAGAGACAAATGCAGATATAGTTATGACTAAGAAAGATATTTAAGAGAACTTTGAACAGATACGTTAACATTTCATAACTGCAAATCTCTCGTTAAAATCTGAAACATATGGGTACTCTAAATCAACCAATCAGCATGATGCTTAGAGCATAGCGTGATTAATCATACTCTGCTTTGATTTGGCTGGAGCCAGTTGCGATGTCGGTAAGTTATTTGACTGCGCATCAGTATGTGCAGGGTTCAATCCTGGGCTGGCACGTCACTGACATCGCTTTCGAGTGAGGAAACTGAAGTTAACATTAGTTTCTTTTTTTATCACACAAAGGAACCAGTCTCGAAGATCAATAGCCAGTCATGATACACTTATAGAAATCGATGTTTCAAAAAAATTTATATTGTTATCATAATTTATATCGACAATCGAAAGCAGTAATTATTATCATTCATGCCATCAGTCACATTTATAAATCATGTTTTAGGAATACTTCTTAACGATTTTAATTTTTTTAATCTTAAATGCATTTTTTTAAATAATGCTAAATTATGAGTATTCCTAATAACAGAATAGATTGTGCACTAAGAGAAGGAGGCAATTAATTGAAATCAATAGTAAAGAATATGATACTCAATGATCTATTTAATAAGCATCAAGCTGCTTATACTAAGCATCGTTCAACTGAAACGGTGCTTCTATCTGTGTGCAATTTTTGATTAAAGTGATGCAGCCTGCTGTTACTCGGTCTGCTAAGTTAATTACTCTAGTGAGACCTAGCTTACTTTCACGCTCTAAGTTATCTAATCGTTCTTTCCAGCATGCTGCACCTCAGATCTGGAATTCTCTTCCATCCAATCTTCGGAAATCTTCATTTGAATCACATCAGCTTTTGCTTTCCTATGAGCAGTTCCATAGGCAGTTGAAGATCTTTTCCATCTCTCTTTTCCATCCAGTGTCCATGAGCAGCGACCTGCACCTAAACCTCCTTTTCTTTAACTCCCTTTACTTTGGACTGAATTTCTGGATTTTGGAATTTGCACCGTTTTTGGATCTTCTTTTTTGCTCGCCGCCGTGATTTTGTCTCAATAGTGCTCGATGTTGTCAATGATGACTGTAGCACTCTAATTGTTGTTATTGTTATTCTACAAACGAGATGACTCGATTGCATAATATTATAAATGCTTAAGCTTCATTTCAATAATAAATCCGACTTTAGTAAATATTCGGGATCAGAAGTACGTAGAATTAGAACTGCATGAATGAAGATTTCTTTTAGGGAGAGTTGAACAATCTAAGAATATTACCAGATTTTCTTAGTTTCGGTGATTTTATTTATATTTATTTTGGTTAATGGACGCCATTTTCAATGCCATTCAACTTCCGCCTACCGTGACAATCAGTGTTGCCGTTAGTTAGCCACTGATATTGTTTCTCATATTAGCAACAACAAAGTGAATACTTCTTAGTTTCATTTTCAGTTTCTGTGACGAAATCGAGTATAACTTCAAATTTAAAATTTTGCATTTAACAATTTTTCATCATTTCTAACGGTAAGCATGATAAAAACTGAATTTTTTCCAAATCGATGAGCATTGTACTAAAGTTAAATCAAATCATTTTAATTTAACTGATGACACATTTAAGTGACTGAAAGGAAACGAACACAAGCAATGCACAGTCATAAAGATAACAAGCTATGGTATATTAGCCTATGACTCTCAGAACTAGGCAAGTTGCCATAGAAAAGGCAATCATGCAAGAGTTTAAAACCCTACCAACTACAAGAAATAAGGACTGAAAAGTTTATATGCTCACTGATACAATTCACACTACCGATATTTTTACTTATATATTTTATTTTGTAATTAAACTTAATTTTATTTCTATTTTGCATTTATAACAAGCATGATAACATGTTTCCCTGTAGCCGGTACAGAAGCTGTTGCCTGATCGTTACTTGTAGCAACTTTTAGTTCTACTGTCTATTCTTTAGCTTTTAGAGTTTGACAGGTGTAACAGTGCTGTGGCGCCGAGAGAGTTTTGAATTATGGGAGGCGCTCTCCTTCAACCCCACGGCTTGTCAGCGGGGAAAAATGAATGAATCAACAAACAACTACAACAACAATTAGAGAGCTACAGTTATCACTATTGAGACAAAATCAAGCCGGCGAGGTCCAAAAGAAAGTCCAAAAACGGTGCAAATCCCCCAAATCCAGAAAACCAGTCCAAAGTAAAGGGAATTAAAGAAAAGGTGGTTTAGGCGCAGGTCGCTGTTCATGGACACTGGATGGAGAAGAGAGATGGAATCATGAAATAAATAAATCGTGAATGTGAAATTTCGTGGGTATAAATTACAAATTACTAATTCAGATTTTTAAAGGCTACCACTGATTGAGAGTCTATTATTTATTAACCAATTACATTCAAAAAGCATAACAAATAATAGTCTATTCGTTTATTTAATCACAATCAGACGTAGATAATTACAATATAACAAATAGCATAATACATGTACATGTAGATAGGCCTACAGGCGTCAATACAACATATAAAGTAAACGACTGAAATGGAAAATAAGTTAACTTATGTCAGATTAAAGTCGAAGAACTTTCATAAACGTGTTAACAGTCCTTTGTTTGGCTTACATTATAGGCTATATAGGCCTATGCAGTTAAATTAACTTGAAAACAAAAGTTCACTGGAAGTTAGTGAGTACTGCAAAGTTCTCAATCATTATACTTGCAGTATTCATTAAATTTAAGTACCCATTAAAATACTCCTTGAGGTAGTCATTAATTACAGTACTTATTGTTAGAGTAGACATTAGAATTAAAGTACCCATAATGCACTCATGCTATTGTCGAGAGTATTAAGGCAGGGAAAACTGTTAAATGTTGGCAAAGTTTTTGAAATGACTACATAAGCTAAATTAAGATAATAATAAAAGAAATAAAGAAAAAGAAAGGAAGCAAAAAGAGAAACATTTCTTTAAAAATTCGACATGAATAAACAGAAATGAGAATTAGACTAGGGAACTTCAGTAAGAGAACAAGATCAGATTTGATTTCTGGAGAACATTAAATAGGGTTGTGACTCCCCAACCCTCTCGTCCATTCTCGCTGGGATCAATGAAGCGTTGCCGCTTTACTCGTCTGATCTGAGGCGAAACAGTGAATAGAAAAGCTTTCCAGCTGCTACATCTGCACCGCTATTGGCAAGATTCCAGAGGCGAAAGTAATAAACGTGGTAAAATTACTTGACACTGTAGTAAAATTAAATTACTGTTAAGTTAAAATTAGATTAAATTAGATTAGTTAAGTTAAGTTAGATTAGTTAAAGTTAAGGTGGTTACTTTGGAGTTAAGGTAAAGCAATCTAAATCAAAATTAAGTATGTAAGCTTAAATGAAATGAAATGAAATTATAAAATTAAAGTAGAGAATTTTAGGAAAAAAGTAAAGTCGTTGAAGAGCAACCCAATTAAATTATATTGGTCTACAATTAATGAATTTATTTTAAAAGAATAATAGAATTTAATTAATATATTTTAAAGAATTCAATTAAAGTAGGCCCTAAATAAAGTAGCTTGCTTGTTGGAGACTGGTAAACGTAATTCAGCTTTACGGTCTTTGATTTATTGATAGATATATAGATATATAGATTTCCATGGACCTTAAGGAAGGAAGATATTAGTAAACTGGAGGCATTGGAAATGTGGATTTGGAGAAGAATGGAGAGGATTAGCTGGACCCAAAAGGTTACAAATGAAGAAGTCCTGGAGAGAGTTGGCACAGAAAGACAGTTGATAAATGTATTAAGAAATAGGAAGAAGAGATGGATAGGACGCATTCTAAGGGGGGGAAGGTCTATTAAAAGAGGTCATAGAAGGTAGAATAGAAGGAAAAAGAGGCAGGGGCAGGCCGAGATTAGGTATGTTAGATGATTTAAAGACCCACTCATATGTGGAAATGAAGAGGAAGGCGGAAGACAGAGAAGAGTGGAGCCGTTATGTACCATGGACCTGCCAGTAGGCAGTGCACTAAGAGAAAGAGAGATTTCCATGCCGTCTCGTGGACTTGACCAAGTTATAACCCGTCGTGATAGGCGGTATAGCCGATCCTGTGATTGTTAGTTTTTAATTACAAAGGCGGCTGAATTCAAATGCCATCAGTCAGAATTACTTTGTTTACTGCTGGCCGAATACGTAATAAGAATTAATGCTTACTACGTCACTGCTGTCATTTGGATAGAGAGCAGGGCGTTAAACTAATTATGGTGTATGTGTTTTGAAATTATAGTGATATTTGGATATCTTTGTTTAGGCTGCACATTTAAATGATTACCAGTTCTTTGATTTAGACCAGAAATGGAGATTCACGAGTATTCGATTCACGAGTATTCGGTTAAACAGAAGCCTTGACTGTGTATGGCCTAGAACCCCTGTATAGCCCTCTTTAGGTTAAACCTCTGCATAACCTTGTTTAAGTTCAACTTCTGTATAACCCTGGATGAATTAAACTCCTTGGAAAGCCTTATATAAGTTAAACCCCTATATAACCCTGTATAGACTAAACAATGAATAACCCTGTATAAGTTAAACCATTTATAAAAAAGTTAAAAGCTAAGGTTAACGTCAGTTTCCTCACTCGAAAGCGATGTCAGTGACGGGCGAGCCCAGGATTTGAACCCGCACCTACTGATCCGCGGTCGAATATCTTACCGACTTCGCCACTGGCTCCAGCCTAAGTGGCGAAGTCGGTAAGATATAAGCATGTACAGGTTAAGTCCCTGTATTACCCTGATTGGTTATACCCTGTATAAGCATGTTCAGGTTAAATCCGTGTATTACCAGGTATAGGTTATACCCTGTATCAGCCCAAGAATCTTTTAGTGCATGTCGCACTCGTTCATCTACTGTATAGTTGATCTATAGTTCAACTAAAGTATTGCTATTCAAACGATTATGATCGAGATTCTTTCCTAGAAAGACACAGTGCTACATTCCTTAAAGGCACATCATTAGTGCTACTTTCCTGAAAGACATGGCGAGTGCTGCATAAAGAAATTTTCCTGGATTAGAAGCACTGTGCCATTAGAATCACGCTGCCATTAGAAGCACTATGCAACAGTGCAGCTAAAGGCACAAAAAAATTTATTTCGCAAAGGCCCCGCACCGTAATTCTGAGGCTGAATGTTTATCTAATGTTGAAATTAACTCTTAATGTTATTATTTGCTTAAAGCAATTCTTGTCTATTGGTTAATTAGGACTAATAGTTTTTACGATTGAGTAAGCCATATAATGTTATACTAACATTATAGCCTCTAGTAGCAATCTAATTAATACATGCACTATTATGAATGCTCTTGCGATATTTTTTCTAAGTGATGCCGGTGGCTCAAAGTAATGCTATAATTTTACTTGTCAAAATTATTAAAAATAAATTAAACCGAGCTAGCTATCACTTATGCCAGTTACTTCGAGTACGCAGAAGTTTTAAATCGTGGCTTTGTAAAATGTATCTTTATTTAGAAAGTTAGTTTTGTAGTTAGTTTCTGGTCAGTTTTATTCTAGAAACTGGACTAAAATTACATTGCCTGCGCACATGAGAGTTTACATGAAGACGCGCAAGTATACGAGCACGCATATACAGACCCTCGCAAGTGCACAAATTAGTGCACAACCTCGTGTATACACACGAGTATACATAGGCCGACATGTACAGACACAGGTGCAGCCACATACAAGCACAGGTGGGTGAACATGCAAGCATACACAGACACACACATGATTGTATTGTGTACACGCACGCATACATAGATACACGCAGGTGTATACGCAAGCATACATAGACCCACGTATGTGTACACGCAAGCATACTCATGTTTACACGGAAGCATACAGGCAGACGTCCATTTTACTGCTCAAAATTAACCCTACGCCTTCCTGCGGGTTGAACAATCAATGACAACAAAAGGGTCGTGCGCGCCACTGCTGTTAAACATCGACCTGTTTAAGCTTCTGTTGACGCACATCTGACTGTTATCTTATGCCGGTAACTAATGAGCGGAGAGGATTGGGTACCTGGGGAGAATATGCCCTCTTTAAAACAATTTTTATTGAAGGTTAAGCCCCATTTTAAACATATTTTGTCTGACCATTTACCGGATTTAAGAGAGTGTACAGAATGACTATGTCCCGCTTAAGTTTCTGCGGCTTTCTTGGATTAATCCCTTTTCGATATTATCTCAGTTATCATAGCTTTAAATAAGAAAATAAGCGTTCAATAGAAATGCATTGAAATTTATTTTGCAGTTATTTCATGGGCATAATTTTGTGTTTACCCGTGTGATATCCAGACCAGTAACGAATAGACCAACCACAAACTATCATGTGTCGTAAGGGGCGACTGAGCAAGAACGGAGGAAGAATACGAAAAACTATCTCAGAAACCATATTATTCCCAAACTATAGACTACATTCAAGCATTCATAAGCATAGATTTTGTGAAAGGATTAGCTCGTTAATCGATGGTGTGTTAATGGATCGCGAAAGCAAAATATAGGTAGGAATATGGACCATGAATCTGCCATTTGGCAGAACACTGTAGAGCGATGTTGAGGTAAAAGAATTTATTCCGCCCTCAACTAGTGAGAAAGCTTGTGCTCCATTACGCAGTATATATTGATTTTGAATTAGAGGTGCAGTATCCAGAACAATAGAGACTCGGACGAAGGAAGTCGTTAAATAGAATAATGGGGAAAAATTTAATTTTTAGCGTTGTAGTGAAATCACAAGGATCACATTTAGGGGTGTCGTGGAATAATAAGATTTTATTTCTAGCTAGGTGGGGTTAAGATTAGTCAATTTGCCCCCCCCCCTCCACCATCCAGTGTAATCAAAATAAATATTGTTCTTAATCAGCAAGTTTTTCGAATCTTCTCCGGATCTTTGACTAATAAAGATATCAGATTTACTGACTGTTCTACTAAAGTAAGTTTAACGAAATCTTAGTTTAGAAAGCTGTAAAGTCGATGTAAACGTCAGGTTTTTATCTCGATACGATATAAGTGACGGGAGAGCCCAGGATTGAGCCCACACATGCTGATCTGCGGTCCGTTATCTTACTGAGATGGCCCTTGGCTTCAACCATTGCCGATTGGCGATAATAACTATGTTACTGTCTCTATCCAAGTCTCTAGTCCGAATGATAAAGATAAAGCTGGTAAAGCTAAGGTTAACGTCAGTTTCCTCACTCCATAGCGATGTCAGAGACGGGCGAGCCCAGGATTTGAACCCCGCACATACTGATCCGCGGTCGAGTGTCTTACCGACTTCGCCACTGGCTCTAGCCAGTGGCGATTCGCCGGTCATAATTAAAGTAACTACTATTACTTCTCTAGTAGAAGAGAAAAAATGCACTGTTCAGGGCCAATTTTGACCAGTTATGACCAATTTTGAAGATAGAGGCTTCTGAAATAGACCCCTGTTTGAGAAGTTTGCTTTAAGCTGTTTAAATATTAGTGTGTTAAAAACAGTCAATTTACTTCGGCTGTCTGTTGGAGCTTGAGCAACAGCTAGGCATAAGCGGGCAGTTTTATTAATTTAAATAATATATTGTGGATTAAGTAAATAGATGAATCTTCCATTAATCAATTATATATCTATTAAGCTAATTAATTAAAGTCTCAGCTGCTATACTACTAATTCTTGATGTTAGTATTTAGCTGTTATGTTGGTCTTCCACATCGAACTAGGTTTTTTTGCTTACAATTTTCAATAACTTAACTTTTACATTGTATAAAAAGTGGAGAAAAAAGCATGTGAAACTTTCTCCATAATTTCGCCAAGTGAAATTAAATATATATGGACATCCTGTGAACAACAACAACAATTAGAGTGCTACAGTCATCAATGACATCTATGAATCAACGGCCGTCCACAGTACGACGACTCTCTAAAGAAATAGGGCGTTCTGTTTAACTCGATTTTTCTTAATGTTTTAAGAGATGACGTGTAATTTCACATGTGGAAAACATCAATATTTTGAATCGTGAAACTTTACATCGTTTACTGCGTTGAATGCCGAAAAGGATTAATTCGGCCATTATTTGTTCGGATTAAAGTCTTAACTTTTCTGAATTTTGCATATAACTTTTAAAGATTACTTTTTCCTGGATTAGCAACGGTTAACTCTAGTGAGTGGCATTCAATAAGTGAACCTGAAGAATATCAATTATTTCTAGAGATCTACAGCTATTTCTCGAGTTGGAGAAAATTATTTCCATCTGATATGTATTTTTTTCTACAACACTGACAACTTTTATCTATATTTGATTATACTGATTGGCTGGGTTCGACAGAAGATTTATTTTCTCCAACTCCGACATGTTTTGAATGGAACTGTCATTTTCTCGATCTGATGAAGAATTATTTTCCCACTCGGGAGGGATTCGATTCCACCACATTGTACTGTTTAGGAAAAAAGTTATGCACTGTATTAGAACAAGATGGCGCCGATTGATTCGGATCACCATACTAACTCTCATTCTCGTTTATTTTTCCATCACTACCATCTACTATCAACTGATGAATAGAAAACGCTACTTCTCCACCTTGTCTGAAAGCGATCCACACTCAAGTAGTTTTCCCTTTTCATCTCACCACGATACTGACAATCCAGGAATCCAAATGAAGATGAGACAACCAGATTTATCAGCCCCGGATTGTATTAGTTCAACCTGTCTACTGAAGTATTTTAAATCTGTGAATGAAGCTCAGGCGATCAACAACTTGGATAGATTTGAATTGACAACCGGTAGATTGGCCATCGTTATTGTAGTGCAGGTAAGAGCTCTGAACTGTTTCATTTCAAATATTTTTTAAATTTAATTTTTAATTTTTTTATTAGCTGTGTCTGTGTATCACCTGCGCATGAATTTCTTCTCTCTCTCTGTCTTTCTTTCTTTCTTTCTTTCTCTCTTTCTTTCTTTCTTTCTTTCTTTCATGCTTTCTCTCTCTCTCTCCCTTTCTTTCTCTTTCTTTATTTCTTTATTTCTTTATTTATTTCTCTCTCTCTCTCTCTCAGTGGGCATTCTACTGGCAGGTTCATGACCTCGAAGCTTATAAATTCCTCCATGCATCAGCTATCTAAATCGTCGTCATCGTCATAGATAGGGTCGACCTATTGAATTGTTGTTAACTATTTCTTGAGCCTATGCGTTCAGAAAACGAATGCACTTTCTGAAGCTGATTTGGATACTAGTGCTTTCACCACACGTGCAGTCCACATTTGGTCTAATCTTCAGTAACCCGGACACAACACGAACACACTACTATTTAACATCTATTTTATAAATCTATTTCTACTTTCGGATTGAAGATAGAAGTGATCTCTTTGTACTCTAATCGATACGCAGAATTTGTTCGAGTCAACATCTGTCTAGTATTGCTGATTATTGAACAGGTTTTGTTTGATTTCAAACAAATCAAACTATTATTAGTGTTGCGGGGGTAAAAACGACTAACAACGATCGAGTCATAGATGAACTTTATGCAACGCGCCGCTTGTTTGCAGAGTAGAGTTGTTTGAAAGCAGAAAAAGCACCAGTTGATCTGGGCTACTTATTGTTTCCAGAGAAAAGTGAAAAAGCACCAGTTGATCTGGTCAACGTAACGCTCGACTAAAACGTTATGACATCTATGAATCACATGATATAATTCATATATGCAAGATTCATGTATGGGTTATTACGCCTGAAATAAAGCAATAAATAAATAAATAAATAAAAATAAATAATGGCGACGCACAATAATATATAGTATGAACGACATATACAATGTCCAACTGACAAGTACAATACGTAACACCGGCGTACAGTCTGTAACGCTCAACCTGTTTGCTATTCTTTTAAATTCCTCTATTGTCTGTAATTCTGTAATATTCTGTTATTACCGATTAATCAGTTGTAATTGGTTGGTATCAGGTGCACAATAGAGCGGACTACCTGCGCCATCTGGTAGGATCTCTAAGAACAGTGACAGGAATATCTAGAGCTATTGTCGTATTCAGCCACGACTATTACTCGTCTGAGATCAATACAATAATCGCAGACATTGATTTCTGCTTGGTAAGTCTTTCACCAGGGTAGTCTAATTTCTGGTTGTTAAGTCCTTGACTATCAGATCAGGGTAGTCAAATTTCTGATTCTTAAATCTTTGACTGGAATAGTCTAATTTTTGCTTGGTAAGTCCTTGACTAGGATAAGCTTATTTCTGCTTGTTAAGTCCTTGACTTTCAGACTAGGATAGTCGAATTTCTGCTGGGTACGTCTTTTACTAGGGTAGTCTAATTTCTGCTTGGTAAATCCTTGACTAGGGTAGTCTAATTTCTGCTTGGTAAGTCCTTGACTAGGGTAGGCTTATTTCTGCTTGGTAAGTCCTTGTCAAGGGTAGTCTAATTTCTGGTTACTCGAGTTTTATACAAAGCGTAAATTAAGAAGTTAAATGTAACCAACTAAGTAAAACCAATTTCGAAATTTATTTGCTTAATTAATTTTGCTTATAGTTTGTTAAAGAATCCCGATCCTAGTTAAACTGAGATTCAAGACAAGTTGATGATATAGTATATTAGAAAGTCAGATATATTAAGATAGAAAATAGTGTATACTGATTAGAGTGTATAGTGTATAGTGATAATAGTGTACTATTAGTATATAATTACTATAGTATATTATGTTTAACGTTCGTTTCAGCACACGAGTATACTCTAAGAGGCGGTATTTCTGGGTTTAAGCCCATGAGATCTTTCCAATCAGGCTACATATCTTACCAAGTCCACCAGCCAATACAATAATAGTAATAAGAAATGATAAGCAGCAACAACAGCAAATTAAATAAATAAATAAATAAATCAATTGCAGGTGTTTTAATTGCCTCATTAAAGATCCGTCGCGTACTGCACTTGTCGTAAGAGGTGACCTAACAAAATCTGGATGGCGTTCAGATACTTACTAAGCGATAATAATTATAGTAATAAGAGTGAATAACTTATCGTCCCCTTTCTTCTCCAAGCTTGATGTCTTGTGAGTATTGATTAGATTATATATGTTTGATATTTTCAGACTATGCAGATATTTTTTCCATATTCCCTTCAAATCTATTCCTCAGAGTTTCCAGGTCCAGAAGTCAATGACTGCCCAAGAAGCATTGATAAAGAAAAGTAAGAAGCGAAGATAAATTTGTTTATTTTTATTAAAATGAGTTTATCAGTCCTGAACATTGCATTCTGCTATCTCTCTCTCTTCTCTTTCTCCTTTCTCTTTCTCTCTCTCCCTCTCTCTCTCTCTCTCTCCCTCTACTATCTCTTTCTCTCCTCTCTCTCTCTCTATCTATCTCTCCCTTCTCTCTCTATATATATATATCTTTCTCCCTTCTCTCTCTCTCTCTCTCTCTCTGTCTTTGTCTCTCTTTGTATGGTTACCTGGCTGCACTTAACTGCACTCAATCTCAATCATAAAACAGCTAATTTGTGTATTTCTACCACTAATTGCATTCCACAAGGAGATGGTGGAAATGTCATTAAAACATTAGATTATTAGGACAAGACTAATGGCAGTAGTATGTCAATACTCTGATTCATATAGTCATAGAGACTTACAGCATTTGTCATTCAACGCTGGTTATGTACTGTGGTTACACTTCGATCACAATGTGGTTACACTGCGATTACACTGTGGTTACACTTCGATTGCACTGTGGTTACACTGCGATTACACTGTGGTTACACTTCGATTGCACTGTGGTTACACTTCGATTACACTGTGGTTACGATGCGATTACACTCTGGTTACATTGCTATTACAATGTGATCACACTGCTATTACACTGTGCTAAATTTTGGAAGTAATAAATTAGCTGCTCTCTAAAAAGAGCATTCGTTAAATAATAACTAATAACTAATAAATAGTAATAATTAGTCTTAACTATGATATTGTTTTATTATATTGCATTGGCTGGAGCCAGTGGCGAAGTCGATTAAGACACTGGATCGCGGATCAGTATGTGCGGGGTTCAAATCCTGGGCTCGCCCGTCACTGACATCGCTTTCGAGTGAGGAAACTGACGTTAACATTAGCTTTTACTGTAATCTTGCAGAGCCATTAAGTTTAAATGTACCAGCGCCCATCACCCGGACAGATATGGGCATTATAGAGAAGCGAACATAACACAAGTCAAGCATCACTGGACCTGGAAGGTACGTCTTTCTCTACATAATCATTACCATCATAATCATCATTATCATCAATCATCATTATCTTCCCCCGAATCCCAGTCTAACTAGGGTCGGGATACGAATAGACTGTCTCAAGTCCTCTCTGTTTTACACCGCACCACCTGCCAATCCCCTATTTGAGACTTTGCCATTCGTTTAAATTTTTGTAGCAATTTCTGGAGCATAGGCGCTCACGTCTTTCTCTACGTCCCTAAATTATAATTAAATATTCAAATGATAAAGCCACATTTTAACGCCAGTTATTATTATCGATCATATCAGCAAAACCCAACGTCAGAAAGAGCATTCGGTTTGTGAGCGCCTAGACTCCAGAAATTATCGCAAAAGTGTTTAATTTCGACCCTAGATAAACTGGGATTCAAGAGAAGAAGAAGATGATGATGATGATGAAGATGATGATGAGTATAACATATCAGGGAAGAAGAGAGCACTGAAATTGAACCCTGCATCTACTGATCCGCGATCCACTCTCGAACAATATTTTAACAAGCCACCGGATTAACTGAAATTTTTAAAAATGCTCAGAAGTCAGGGTTGAATTTTGAAGTTTAAGCTGACGCCAAATTTTTAAAATAGATTCTCAGTCTTAATAGGACTCTCAATGAAGGAGCGAGCACTGAATTCGAACTCAGCACCAATTGATCCGCAATAGAACAACTTACCAATAGACTATAGGCTCAGCCTATCCGACTATCTGAGAAGTTGTCAGCTATTCAAGAAAACTGCCATGATATCACGAATCTAATGACTGTCATTATTGTCATAGCTGTCATCTCAGAAGTTCCCAATATCACCTTATGGTTTGGAAATGGCCGTTCAATCACCAGTAATTTACCAACGATTTTAATTGTTACTGAAATTCTAAATATGGAGATATTAATATATATCAATCTTTATTTCACCAAAAGGTAGCAAATCAGTACAAAAGTGACAAACAAACAACAAAATAACATTAATAACATGTCTCACGGAAAATGACGTCAAGAAATTTAATAGCCGACCGGTCACGTGAATTAAGCTTATTAAAGCTTCTAATCGACTTACTTTCATCTAAAGGCAGCTGCGAAGCTGAATCAATAGATTCAAGTATCTACTTGTAGACGAATTCAAAAACATCAAGACCTTACTGCGTCATAGAAATCTACTGCTTTTACCCGAGCGGTGGCAACTCATTTTATACCGATTTACATGTGTATCTAGCCTGTATATATACATAAACATGTATATATATATATATATATATATATATATATATATATATATATATATACATGTATATATATATACACGTGTATATAAATATATGTATATATACAACATATATATCTACAAGTTATATATATATATATATATATATATATATATATATATATATGCAACTGTAGATACAACATATATACGCTTTTATACTATATATGTATAAAGATATATGAAACATTACATATTATATACTATATATATATATATATATATATATATATAAATGTACATATATATTATATATACTGTATATATATATATATATATATATAATATGTTACATATATACATGTATATACAATATTATATATATACATATAATATGTTATATATATATATACATGTATATATATATATATATATATACATGTATATATATAACTGAATGGTGTATATATATATATATATATATATATATACACCATTCAGTTATACAGTCATACTGTGTATCGTGTCACAAGATCGACTATGATCACGAAGCTGAATGTTTGTCGCAGATGGCGCACGTGTTCGATCACTTAGAAGTGCTGAGGTTCTATCAGGAGCCTGTGCTGCTGCTCGAGGAAGATCACTTTGTGGCTGAGAACCTGCTTACTACACTACAGCAGCTGTCTACTCTCAGACATCGGTGACGTCCTAATACTGATATAATATAAATAATATTGATAAAATAACAATATTCAAAATATAATACAAAATAAAAATTTCATTAAAGTCTACATTAGAAGTTAACATCAGTTTCCTATCACAAAGACACATCAGCGACGAGCGAGCACTGCATGTGAGAACCCTGCATCGATTGATCGCAGTTCGACTCCTCCTAAATCCTTCCACTAAGCCTCTTTAGCGGGCAACGGGCTTCTCTTCTTCAGTGTTAACACTGACAGCGAGTAGGAATAATAAAGATCTATATAATAATAATCATATATATAATTATATACCTAAAGGTATAAATGTATACCTTGGAATTGCCACTTCGCAGAATATAATAGAGAGATCAAAGAATAAACTCAGTTCATGCACTCCATGGTACTCCATGGTACTCCATGGTACTCCATGGTACTCTCAGTGTGTCATGGCTGGTGCCAGTGGCGATGTTGGTATGATATTCGACCGCGGATCAGTATGCGATGGGTTAAAGTCCTGGGCTCGCCCGTCACTGACATCGCCTTCGAGTGAGGAAACTGACGTTAACATTAGCCCTACCAGTTTGTAGCTTGTTGTTTCTCTCTTATTATTGCTTTCTTGTTGCTGCTCAATAATCCTGTCGATTAGGAACCTGGAGTTCTATTTATGTTGAAATCAATAATAAAAACGAGCCCGCTCGCTATCTATTGATCGAAAACAATGCACAAAGCTTAAGTGCATCGGGCACGAAATCTCTCGGACTTGTTTCCTACGTCATACAAGACTTTTAGGCATGTGCCGAAAGGGCGGTAGTGAGGACAAAATAAGTACAGATTTAGGTTTGTGCCGCTATGGTAGTAGTTTGGACCAATAGTGCAGAGTTAGGCATGTGCAGATAGGAGAGTAGTTAGGACCATTAGTGCAGAGTTAGGCATTTCCAGATAGGGCAGTCGTTAGGACAAGTATTCCAATCTCATGAAGAACTGTAAGGCTAGGTTGGGGAGGGTGTTTCTTGTAGTGATATATCTTATGCTAAATTTAAATACTTTCTACCGATAGATTTTCTTAATACAGTTTAATATGACTAACTTTCTATACTAAACAAATTATGCGTTGCATTAGGAAATGCCCACAGTGCAGCATACTGACGCTAGGAAATTACGACAAGAAACCAGAGTTCGGTGCAACAGTATCCAAGGTTCGAATATGACCTATTTGAACATTTACTCAGCTAGTAGAGTGCCACTAAAAAGCTAAAGTAAAAAGCTAATATTAACGTCAGTTTCGTCACTAGAAAGCGATATCAGCGACGGGGGAGCCCAGGATTTGAACCTCGCACACACTGATCCGCGGTCGAATATCTTACTGACATCGCCACTGGTTAGAGCCAGTGGCGAAGTTGTGCAAGTATAGTCAACCTGTTTTTCTAGGGTCGTGCCGATAGCATCATTGTTTAGGTGTTCTGCTGTGGCTCAGTAAGTGTAGGGTTCTAATCCAGTGCATGTCCTTCCAATAATTGTTTTTGATCTAAGACTGCTTTTGATCTTGGCTTTAACGCCTGGGATATGCCTTTGAGACGAATGATTATAAATTTTTCTGAGATTTTTGCCACTGATTCTGCCTTTTGTCGGTCTTGTTGTAATTGCCGTAAATTCGATTAACTCACTTTCGCTCAATACCACCCAATAGCAATCAAGCGATATCTAGATAAAGTAATACTATAGAGTAAAATCTGCTTCATTTCTGTTATTTTACCTTTATGAGTTGCTATGCTATGATGTTTTAAAGTTCAATTTTCTTATTTAATAGCAGCATTTTAATAAGTAGCCTCATAATTAGCACCAGTTTCATTGCCATCAATTGTTATCATAACACTAAATACGAAGACAATTAATTCTATGTTGCTACTATTATTCTGCAACAGGTTGAGATTGTAAATTGGATCTCCAGTAAACATAACATCGGTATGGCGATAGACAGAGCGACGTGGCAAATCATTCGAAACTGTGCCAAGGTACCTATGTGCATGTACATGTACACTCTTGTACTACAGTGTGCACTATTTTATCATACAATAAAAAGTTAAAGCTGATAAAGCTAATGTTAACGTCAATTTTCTCAATCGAAGGCGATGTCAGTGACGGGCGAGCCCAGGATTTGAACCCCACACATACTGATCCGCGGTCGAGTATCTTACCGACTTTGCCACTGGCTCGAGTCAGTGGCGAAGTCGGTAATTCTGTCGTGGACGACAACAGAACTCTAATTTTGTTGTTATCATTACTTTTAGAATTGCAGACCTGTTTCTGTACGATAGTACCGTATATGAGATTCCGAAGTTCCCTATCTACATACGGCAGAATATATATTGGACGATTATTTAACTATTGAGGCACAATGGAAAAGGTAGTTAAACGACACAGTTTAAATCTTTATTCCTTTTGTTGCAGACATTTTGTCAGAACGACGATTATAACTGGGATTGGTCTCTGCAAGCCCTCGCCTCCAGCTGCTTCAATAATAAACTAAAGGCTCTTACCGTCAAATCTCCTAGAGTTTTTCACATCGGACAATGGTAACGCTGAGTATTTTTTATTTTTTATTTAGTGTTCAATATTTCGCATTTTTGAATGACTGAACTTGAATCATGAGCTTTAATACAGTATGAAATGCGCTAAAGATACCTGCACGTTATGCTGTGCCAGTTTGAGTTAACTGATTGATTGAAAGGTGGGTAATCCGTAATTAATTAGCATTACACATTAAGTTTTGTGTAAATACTAAACTATGCATGCAAAATTAAGAAAAATTAAGAATTTAAAAAATACTTAATTAAAGCTAGGCAATATTAGCCAATCACCATTTTAAAAAATCAGCATCAGCCAATCAGCAGCAAACCATTAATATAAGCCAATCAGCATCAGCCAATCTGCATCTACCAATCTGCATCAGGCAATTAACAACTGGCGCAACGTGCGAACAGTTTTAAACTTTATTTTAGCTTCAATTGTGTTACTTATTTTATTTTATTGATTATTTTGCTTAAGTTAATTTTTAAAAAGCTGGTGTAGTATAGCTGCAATATTCATATGTAGACCTAAGCATAGATTTTAACTCTGCTATCTCTTTGCTGTGTTTCAGTGGTATTCATTCGAAACTGCTGAATTGTGACGCAGGACTTATCGTCTCAAATTTGGCAGCTAAGTTGAAAGAAAATAAGCCTAGTCTATATCCTGAAACCCTCAGTGTAGAGAATTCAGGGGCGAGGCCCCTAGGTCCCCCTAAACCTAACGGGGGGTGGGCTGACCCCCGAGACCATGAACTCTGCGAAAAATTGGTTTTAGATCCTTTAGTGCATAGATAGAGATGAACGCATGAATGAATGAATGTGCGAATGAACGAATGAATGACCGAAAGCAGAAACGAAAGTATTATGAAGAACGAATACTTAAGTAGAAAATAATGAAATCAATTAACAAATCAATTAACATCGAATTGATAAATTAATCAATTAGCGCAATTAGTATAAAGCCTACACTTAGTTTTATATATAGGCCTACTAGATACTTAGATTGAGTCACATTTAATTTGTCGTTATATTATATGTTCTATCAATGAATCGTTAAATATATTTTTAAATCGGTAAACTCCTTGTCGTTGTTTTATTCAATCAATCGCCAGAGTTCAGTATATTTCACCAGAGATCAGTAGACTTGTATAGAGATCAGTAGACTTGTATAGAGATCAGTAGACTTGTATAGAGATCAGTAGACTTGTATAGAGATCAGTAGACTTGTATAGAGATCAGTAGACTTGTATAGAGATCAGTAGAGTTGTATAGAGATCAGTAGAGTTGTATAGAGATCAGTAGAGTTGTATAGAGATCAGTAGAGATCAGTAGAGTTGTATAGAGATTTGTAGAGATTAGTACGGTTTAGAAGTTTGAAGTAAAGATCTATCTATTGTATGTGCAATGAGGCTTTGAAATGAATAGATTGAACGATTGAACGATAATAATAAGAATTAAGGTTTAACGTCCGTTTCCTCATCCAACGATGATGTCAAGGACGTCTCCAACAGGACACATCACTACAGATCAATTCACCCAGACCAATCTGCAAAAGAAATGTGCTGAGGAGAAGTAAGGTCCTAAACGAAAGCCAGTCCGGTGATCAAAAATGGTCAGGGTAGATTGATTATGTCTACGGTGGGAAAAGGTAAGTCTTAATCTTGCTAGAGAATGTTGAAAGAGGAAGAACAAGAGCGAAGATTAGCAGGTAAAGAGTTCCAGATTGTGGGTGCTGCGTAAGAAAAAGAACGTCTGCCAATGATGTGAGAATATTTGGAACAGAGAGAAGATTGGCATCGGTGGAACGAAGTGAACGTTAGGGACGATAGGGAAGAAGAATTTCAGATAAGTAAGAAGGCTTGCCAAATCGTTGAGTTTTGAAAGTTAATAGAGCTATTTTATATTATATGCGTTGATTAACAGGGAGCCAGTGAAATCTGCGAAGTAAAGAAAGAGAGCGAAATTGAAGTCGAGAGGACTTGCAAACAACACGTGCAAGAGAATTTTGGACGTGCTGCAAACGATTGAGAGAAGAAGTAGGCAATCCATGTAATAATGAATTACAGTAGTCGAGCTTTGAATGAACTATAGAATTAGCAAGGATAGTGGCTGAATTTCTAGTAAGGGATGGACGTATTTGCCTAATCTGACGAATCTGAAAGAAAGAAGCGCGACAAACAGAAGAGATATGGGATTTAAAGTCAAGGTTTTCATCAAATATGACTCCAAGGTTTTTGGCGGTTCGAGAAGGTGAAAGAGCAAGATTCTGAAAATTAACAGAATTATTAGTAATTCTATTTCTTTTGCAAAGGAGTGCCAATTAAAAGGTATTCAGTTTTGGATAGATTAACAGCAAGACGGTTAGCACAAAACCAGGATTAAACCTTGTCTAGAATGGATGAGAGATAGGCAAGTTTCTGATCGGAATCATGATTAGAAAAGGAAATATACAGTTGAGTGCCGTCTGCATAGAAATGAAAATTTATGGAAGACTGAGCAAGTAAGTAGCTAAGAGGAGTGATATATAAAGAGAAGAGCAATTGACCCAACACTGAACCTTGAGGAACGCCGCGTAGGAGGGGTAGTTCAGAAGAGCGATTTTGACCAATAACAACTGATTGTGTGCGACATGAGAGATATGATGCAAGAAGGGAAAAAGCAGAATCAGAAATGCCAAAACAAGATTTAAGCCTATTTATTAGAATGCCATGGTCAATTGTATCGAAGGCAGCAGAGAGATCTAGAAGAACCAAGGCAGAAACCTGTTTACTACTCATGGCCAAGCTAAGATCATTATGTATACGAAGAAGAGCGGTTTCAGTAGAATGGAGTTTTCTATAGGCAGATTGATAATGAGAGAGAGAAGGGAAAAAATCAAGATGAGTGCATAAACGGGTATAAATTACCTTTTCAAGAAGTTTAGAGATGAAGTTAAGATTGGAAATAGGACGGTAACTGGAAAGATCATCTTTTGGTAGAGTAGGCTTTTTTAGCAAAGGAGATACAACTGCTTGTTTGAAGGAGGGTGGGAAGATACCTTCTGAGAGTGAGAGGTTGATTAAGTATGTAATAGGAGCAACTAAAACATCAATACAGGATTTCAGAAATCGTGTAGGAATAACATCAAGGCAGCAAGATGAGTCGGTTGAGCGAAGAATAAAATTGCGTATTTCTTCCGGTTTAGCTGGTTCAAAACTAGAAAGTAGTGGTGGCTCAGGCATATTTACAGAAATGGTGTTGTCTATGTCAATAGAGTTGGAGGGTATAGAGCTACAGAGTTTGGCAATTTTATCATCGAAAAAGTTGAGGAAAGAGGTAGCAAGAGATGATGGTGAGGAGCTAGAGGGGAGTGACTTGGAAATGGTGCGATCAAGCAGAGAATCATGTGCTCCCCATAATTTCTTGGGGCAATTTTTATTCTGCGAGATTAGATTTTGACAATACAAGCTTTTAGCAGAACTAATCATTTTATTTAATAATTTTCTTTGTTTGAGGTATTTGGACTTAATGTCTGGATTTTGTAGTTTAGGTGGATTTTTCAGATCCTTCCTGAACTTAGTTTCGAGTTTTGAACGTTCAGATTTTTGTTTAAGGATTTCTTCAGAAATTAATGGTTTCCTAGGGTTTGAGCGGCAATGAATGGTTGTGAGAGGGGCATGTTTGTCTAATATGGAAGAAAGTACGGAGCTAAATTGAGCTGAATATTCGGCAACAGTTGAAGACGGATTAGAATACAAAGAAGAGGACACAATATCAGCAGTGAAGGTGTCGATGATAGAATAAATCAGTTGGTCGAACAATTTATAAATTAATCAATGACTTTTGTTAAACGAATTTTTAAGAAAATACATTAGAAACGTGTCCATAGCTCCGTATGCCCCTAGAAGGAATTTTCTGAAGTTCATCGCTAGAAAAACATTGCGAATTTATTGTGCATATTTGCCGATGAATAGCTTTTGATTTAAAAATGTAGAAAAATATTTTTTAACAGAACGCCCATAATTATCTGTTATCTATTGATAACACTGTTTTGTATATTGGTCTACATTGATGATTGCTATTCTTGATTAATCAAAATGCATATTAGATATTAATAATGCCCACTTCTCCCAGTTCTGGTCGTCTCATAGGCCTATAGGCTGCTTGCTCCAATTTATAGCCTGGTCTATCAATTTCTACCTATAACTCAGAGGACTATACTAATCTATCACTTGCATTCATGGTATACCGAGGAGTGCATTGAAAAATTTCTTTGATAAAACAGAAAACGTGATCGATCGAAAATATGATTAATTTGCAAAGTAAAGCGAAGGTTAAACTGTCGCTATTTGTAAATGATAATCCGACATTATATATGAATCTTTATTGCACCATCAAGACGTGGTAACATGTTACATACAATAAACACAAAATAACAACAGTGCATTACAACAAATACAACTGCATTTAAAATAAAATAAAAGTATAAAATTATAAAGTATAGATGTTCTAATTGTCTCTAACACATTATTTCTAACGCATTTCGAATCAGGTGTAATTAGTTTTGTAGAGCAGATATTTTTTATGTTGATAAATATGCCAAGATATTTGTGGCCAACAGCCTGAAAAATAAAAGAAGAAAAACTATGGAAAATAATAGAGATAGAAAGAGAATTTAAAGAAGCAAGAGCAATTAAAGAAATAATAGAGATAATTAAAATAAGAGAAGTATTAGAAATGAGAGAAATACAATTGATAATTAAAATGAGATTAAGAGAAAATAGAGATATAAGAGAAAGAGACATAGGCTTCTGTAGCGGTTCATAATCTCAGTTAAAGTTCAGTCAATTCTCTAGGTCTGGTAGTATTGTGTTGCATAGGCCAGAAGACAGCTCGTAAGAGAAACAATAGACTAAATTATGAGACACTTTAGAAACTTCATTTAATTTAAATGTGAAACCGATGAGGAATGACTCATTCTATTTTTTCTATTCTATTTCCCTGATATCATCCTTGTATGAGGAAACGGACGTTAAACCTTTATTATTATTATTATTATTATTATTATTATTTATGGCCTCCTATGACTTTTAACTACTAAAATATTCAATTATTTATTATTTTAATTTATAATTATTATAATTATTTCAATTATTTCAATAGTTTTATTAATAAATTTTATATTCCTAAATCTAAGTCCGTGTCCTGCTCGATAGCATATCAGTGACGAGAAGAGCTCTGGATTTGAACCCTGCTCCTACTGATCAGCTGTCAAACTACTTGCCAACAAGCCACCGGCTCAGTTTTAACTCTCTCTCTCTCTCTCTCTCTCTCTCTCTCTCTCTATTAGTGCACTGCCTACTGGCAGGTTCATATAACGCCTCCACTCTTCTCTGTTTTCTGCTTTCTTCTTCATGTCCACATATGAGTGGATCTTTAAATCATCTAACATATCTAATCTCGGCCTTCCTCTGCCTCTATTTCCTTCCATTCTACCTTCTATGACCTTTTTAAATAGACTTTCACCCCTTAAACTTAACCCATCTCCATAACTGTTATCTCCAAAACCCACCGTATTACAGAAATCACGTAGTATATTTAACGTTTTAAAGACTGGACAAATGTCACCCTATCTTATCGATGCAGCATTTATCACTTCTCAAGATACTTTAAAATGTCACGTGCTCCTGACAGAACTCGGTTATTAATTGTCAGAGATAACATGGTAGAATTGACTTGACAGTGAGAGAAATTATTCCAGCAGTTCTACATGACCTTTTATAGATTGATGATATCTCTTATAATCTGCTTATTATTTAAATAATTTTATGTCTACGTGATTGAATTACGAAATTCCCAGAGCCGAAAAAAGTCGAAAATCACAGCAGATTATTTATAGCGGGCGAAACTATAGCCATGAAGCTGAAGCAACGTCTCAAATTGATATAATTGATTGATTAAATTTTATTAAATTTAATTAAATTTAATTGATTGATCGGTCTAGTAGATTAACTTACGCACTGTAGCAATTGAGTAGGCCTATTATTGCTCGCTCTAGCGATTTAACGTTATGTACAACAAAGTAAATGGAATCTAATATATTAACATAAACATAGCATAAAAGCACTGCTCAGAAAACATCAAATGCGTGTTTAAAACCCACTATTTACGCAATGCATTAATGTTACATGTATTACCTTGTATAATTAAATCTATAGAGCTACTTCATACTAGGTACACGTGATATATACATGTACTACATGTCACAACTGTTTAAGTACATTGTTACATACAAGAAATTTAGATAAAGACCTTCTATTTGACTAAGACAAATACTTAATTCAATAATATAAAGAATGTAAGATGTATTGATTTTGTAGAGAAGACGATGAAGACCAGATAAGCTACGATGAAGAAAGCGAGACAAAGAATGGCAGTATTTACATACAAGTATAAGTACCAATAAGCAAGTAATCAATAAGATATTTTTATATCAATTAGCTCATTGATATCTCATTCTCTGAACTACCGTCAGAAAATGCATGCAAGTGTCACAAAGAAAGATTGGTGGTCAAAGACCACAATCAACATAGCTGTCTAGACTTCGGTTAGAAATCAAGGCAATCGCATAACCTCCTATCTATTGGCTGGAGCCAGTGGCGATGTCCGTAAGATATTCGACCGCGGATCAGTATGTGCGGGGTTCAAATCCTGAGCTCGTCCGTCACTGATATCGCTCTCGAGTGAGGAAAATGACGATAACATTAGCTTTACCAGCTTTATCTTCATATTTGTGGTTATAGGACTACATGGGTTCCTGTAGTGAACTTGTATGACTCTAAAGTGTTCTTGCAGCTTTGATGACTTGGAAACAATTCATACTTATCAATATTATTTATTATTTAGGTCGCAAACTAGAACTAATTAACTGACTAACTAAATGACTGACTGACTGACTGTCTGACTGACTTGCTGACTGGCTGAATGACTGACTGACTGCTGACTAGCTGACTGACTTACTGACTGACTGATTGACTGTCTGACTAACTAACTAACTAACTTTCTTAATTACTTACTAACTAATTAACTAAGTAGGAAAACTAAATAACTAACCCACAAAGGTATAAAGTTGGTAGGATTAGTTAATTAACTTTTATGCTAATATATTATAGCTAATACTAATGTTAATACGCAATGTAGGCCTTAGATGGAAAGTAACTTAAAAGCAATACCGAACTGGCACCACTTCAAAATATCCGACGCCAAATTTAGATTAAATTTAGGTAGGCTTATACAATAGAAATTGAGCTCACGTAGAGTTTAGAATTACATGTAATACCCCGCTGAGGAGCTGTATTGCTGTAATAAGCTGCACTAATTTTGTATTACATCTTAACTGCGACTCGTCTTGATTTGATTAAATCAGTGATTGAGTGGGAAGTCCTTCCAGTGTTGACATGAGCCTCTATAATTTGCTTTGTTTGTAAGTTTGCCTGTCTTTTTTATCCTTCTCGTTATTTATATTTCTCTCTCTCTCTTTCTTTCTCTCTCTCTCTCTCTCTCTCCCTCCCTCTCTCCCTCTCTCTCTAAAACTCTCATGCTCGAACTAAATTCTCTTGTTTTTTTTCTCACCGTTTTTGGACTCCACACCCTGCTCATTGGCAGGATTTGATTCCGTAGCGTCCACTGTTTTCGTTGGGCAATAGCGGCACTAAAATTCTGTCGTTGTGGTTGTTGTAGATTAAAATCTTCACAACATCGGATCTTTTTCACTATTCTCTAACACAGAGGCCCACTATTCAATGACTGGCCCAGCCCACTATTCTAGTTGTCCTAGCTATTCTGTGACTAGCTAGCTATCCTAGCAATAATTTGGAAAGTAAATACTCATAATAAAATTACTTTTTTATTATAACATTTTGAAATCAATTTCGGTTACATTTGCAGAAAGGTAAGTAGAATTATTAAATGTTTGGCTAGAGGATCTACAAGTACATTTAAAAACTACTAATAATGCAACACTATGAGTCACACGTGGTACTTCAAAACTATCCGTATAATTTGTGATTTACTATTGAAACTAAAAACTTTATATCCTGCTCTCAAACTTTATTGAATGAAAATGAAAGCTGGTAAAGCTTTTAACGTTAACGTCAGTTTCCTCACTCGAAAGCAATGTCAGTGACGGGCGAGCCCAGGTTTTGAACCCGCACCAACTGATCCGCGGTCGAGTATCTTACCGACTACGAAACGAAAAAAACGATAACGATTATCCTATATAAGTAATACAGAGATTAGGGCATTACCGAGATGGGATTTGAAGGTGTGTATATTAGATAACGAATGTGGTTTGAAGATGATGATGATGTAAGATGAGTCTCTCGTTCTATGGATGAACTTACTTAAAAGCTTGTAGAGCCTCTATTGACGTTGTGAAGCTGAATGAATATTCTGAAAATGGTGCTGATGATGAATGAACATTCCGTAGAGTCTACTTTATTATGCGGACTCTGTGACTATTAGAGTTTCCTAACTTGATAGTTATCAAACAACGACGTCGATAAAAATAAGAGTGCGTTATAATATTAACACAGTAGTTGTACAGTTAGTAATACGTTTAAAATTAAACTATTTAAATTACCCTACAATATTGTTCTCTCTTTGTTTCTTTATTTCAATTTCTCTCTCTCTCTCTTAGTGCTCAAGCCCGTCGATCGCCCCCTTCTGCAACCCTGATTCTTGATTCCCGTTTTCCCGGCCGCTGATCAATCCTCCCGCTTCGTTCTCTGGCTCCATCCTCTCTCCGTCTCAATATTTCTCATATTCTAAATTTTCTTTCTACATTTCATCTTTTCTATTCTTTTCTCACCACAACTGTGTACGACAACATCCGGACTCCAACTCAACTCAAAGCCAAACGCTTTCTTCTTCTTTGTTTCCACTTTGCCTCTAGCATCAAGATGCCACGTATCTCCACGTTTCAACTTCTCACCAATCAGGACCTTGCACGTATCTTATTTCTATCATCTTTACCCAGTTTCATTCCATAGTTCAATTAGTTTCCAAGGGATTACCTTATATGGCGTTTTCGCACTCTTCTTCCAAAGGCTTCCCTTCAAAATTCTCGACTCACGGCTTCCCTTTTAATTGTTATACACCAGGGCCATAATTTTGAAATAAATAATTCTAATATTCTTCTCTCTGGAATATAAGTGATGATATTTCACTTCTCTGATCTTAGTAGAACCTCAGTCTTGTAAAACGACAAAGAAGATGGAGAAATTAAAATTGCTCTATAGAAAATAGTAGAATAGAGCGACCGCTGAAATGTTCTTCATAGAGAGAGACACCAAATAGAAAATAATGGTGCAGGCGATGTGCGTGTATATAACATGATGGTAACCGCTTTCTTAAAGCCAAGGTCAAAAGCTGTTGTTGGCCTATTATTTCACGGCATAAACCCAAACCAAATAAAAATTACCAAAGCTGTATAAAACCAAACCAAAATTTAAATAATAAAAGCTGTATATTCCTACTCAGCTTTTTGATATATTACTTTTCAATCAGTATATATATATATATATAATGTATAAATAGACAGATAAATAAATAAATATATATATATATATATATATATATATATATATATATATGCATGTATATATATACATGTATATATACGATTATTTTACAACTATAAATGGTATCAGTATTAGATATCATCTCATCACGGATGATAATTGTTCCAAAATGTGTGCTTTACTTTTTCAAGTTACAACAGTCAACAGTTCGATGTATTTTATGTCAACTATAGACTGTATAAATAAATCTATTTGTAGATATTACGCAAACACTCTCAAGGCATACGTGTACAGGCTGTTTAATGTCACTTAATCTCTCTCAATGTCAATTACAGTACATATTCGTTTCCATGGAAAGGCCCAATCAGGCTTCTAGGCGTTTCTTCTTATAAGCTAAACAGGTGATTGTTCGTGAGTAATTAGTAGTACTATTGCATAAATTACTGAAGGATTACCAGTAATACTATTACAGAAATTACAGGATGGTTACTAGAAGTACTATTGCTTAAATTGCTCAAGGATTACTGGTAATACTATTACATAAATTACTGAAGGATTAAAAGTAATGCTATTACATAAATTACTGGAGGGTTACTAGTAATATATGACATAAATTACTGAAGGATTACTGGTAATACTGTTACATAAATTACTGGATTATTCTAGTTATACTAGTACATAAATTACTGAAGGATTATTAGTAATACTATTACATAAATTACTGGAGATTACTAGTAAATCGCTATTTCATAGATTACTGACGAATTACTTACATTGAAATCAGATAAAAAATATTGCCTTTCGTTTATTCTTAAGCGCTGATATGGATATCACTGTATAGCTGCAGTGTTTCAGAGTTTTATCAGAGATATTTGACAGTTGGAACCTACAGTGATGTCTACATGAACGGGCGTCAAATTGCAGTATCTTAGTCATTTTAATAAGAAAGCATGATATGACACTTGGATTAGTAACTTTAACAACTATTATTTCTTATTTGTTATTTCTCGTATTGCATGTTTATTCCGTTTGCCTAGTTATTTTTCAATTTTTATGACTGAGGGATGGTCAAATAGATTGGTTACTTGTGACCTCTTGAACGGCTTTGTTTGTGTATGTCACTGTATATTTTGAGTGCATTTAAATAAACATAGTTTTTTCTCTCTCTCTCTCACACACACACACTTTGATAGTCTCACACACACAGTTTGATAGAAAAATAGACGAGAATCTTTGACCGGACACTTTGAAAGGACTTTTTTCTAAGACATTTACTAAAACACTACATCTTTTGATTGGACAGTTTGATTAGTCACGTCGGTTAGGATAACACTTTCGAGGCTATATTTGTCTGATAAAATACTTAAGATGGATTACTTTGGATCTTCAATGGCTCTCGTAGTTCATATGCTCCCATGCTGATGCAGTTTCTAGTCGTTAGATATTACTTATATGCTTTGTAGAGAGCACTAAAATACTTGTCTCAAGGGTCAAAAGCACTCGTGAACATTTAATTACAAAACCATAAGCTTATATAACCATACAAAAAACGACTCAGAATTTAACGCCCGTAAATAGCATGGCGACGACATAGTTATGGCTATTGCGTTTCTTGAACATAAGAGGTAGAAGCTGTGAATTACTAACAATAAAAAGTAAACACGCTTTATAGTGAAATGATCAACGGTGTTGATATCTATCACTTTTCAACACCACATGTATAAACCGTTAGGCAATTTATTCCATTTTCCGTATAACCAGTCCAGTGAATGTCTGAGATTTTACTCTCAGCTCAGCGCGGCCGGGATTCGAACCCACGAGGATTCAATTCACCTCAGGATCTTTTAAAACTTCATGACGTTACCCCTACGCCATTATGACATTCTTCCTCTTCTTTATTCCCTGTTATCTCCCACCACTCAATCATCATCATCATCGTTCTCATCATCATCATCATCATCATTATCATCATCTTCATCATCATCATCATCATCATTATCATCATCTTCATCATAGTAGTTAAGAAATACATTATATTCAGAAAGGTAAAAATTTAAAACCAGAATTACTATTAGAAGTTATTACGCGTATTGACTTAGACATGTCATCATACAAGCACACAATAAATAATACTATTGCCTGATTGATTGATAGATTGATTGCTTTACTAATAGATTGATTGAAAGATTCGTTTATTGTTAAACAGAGTAATATTCTTATCCAAACATAGAATCAACTGATTAACTGTTATTTATTTTAAATTATTTAGTCATTTGATTACGTATTGCTTGATTGCTTAATTGATTGATTTACTGATTGACTCAATTTTCATGAAAAGTTTGTAACTTCGAGGATTAAACGATCTTTAGTGTACTAATAAAAATATTGAAAATTATTTCCATTTCGACTCTTGCTTATCTTATTGCTCTTCCTCTTCTTTATTCCCTGTTATCTCCCACCACTCAATCATCATCATCATCATCATATTCATCATCATCATCATCATCATCATCATTATCATCATCTTCATCATCATCATCATCATTATCATCATCTTCATCATCATCATCATCGTCCCCACCATCATCATCATCATCATCATCTTCTTCGTCGTCATCATCATCATCTTCTTTCCCTGAATCCCAGTTTACCCAGGGTCGGGATTCTTCAATCCCCTCTGTTCACACCAATCAGAATATGCCCCTAATATCCCATTCGTTTAAATTTTTGAAGCAATTTCTGGAGCCTATGAGCTCACCAACCGAATGCCCTTTCAGACATTGGTTTAGATCTTATTTTTATGCAGCCTTTTACGACAAGACACGCTTGGTTTATTCTTCAAGCAACTCGGACACAACGCGGGAAACAACACTCTTCCCCATTCAATTTTTTTATATAAAAAGACTAGTCAGCAAATACTTACTGGCAATTACTCTGAAGTATTTAGAATTTCTAGAGCACTCGGCTAAGCGTGGTTTAAGGCATCGCTAGCAGAGATTAAAGCAGATATGAGATTTTTATCTCATGTCTCCTATAATCTCTGATCTACTGCTCTGGTTCTGTAATCATTAGGCCACTGCATAAGAAATATATACATATGCACATAAACATATGCACATACACATAAAGATAGACAAACAGACAGACAGATAGACAACTAGACAGACAGACAGAGAGACAGAGATAGATACGTGCATGCATATACAGATGCAAGCATATACAAGGACTCACAGGAATCTGCGAGAGAGAGAGAGAGAGAGAGAGAAAGACATACATACAGTCAGACAGACAGACAGACAGACAGAGAGACAGAGTGAAAGACAGAGAAACAGAGAGATAGAGAGAGAGAGAGAGAGCGAAAAGACAGAGAAAAGGGGAATAGAGAGACATAAAGAGAAAATGAGAAGGGAGAGATAGGGAGGGAGAGAGAGAGGGAGAGAAAAATACAGACAGATAGAGTGAGAGAGAGAGAGAAGGGAAGGAGAGGTAGTAAGAGAGAGAGAGATAGAGAGAGAGAGAGAGATAGAGAGAGAGAGAGAGACAGAGAGAGACAGAGAGTGAGAGGTATTGGCGGGGGAAGATAAGTGAGGTAGGGTAGACAGGTAAAGTGAACACTGAACAGAGTTGTGCAAGGAGATTCTAGGACAGAGAGCAAGTGCCGTGAGAGAGTCACAAGGTCCCTACGCTTTCTCACTATATATTTCTTTCTAGATGAAATACTTCTATATTTAGCACTCTCTGAAGTACTATCGCTCTGCAGGTAACTGTCCGTAACGATCCTGCTGGTATTCGAACCACATGCCTCTTGATTATGGCGTATTCAGATCATAGTATTGCTATCAAATCTATAGTCCAACTGATATATAATAATTATAAACTAGAACTACATCATTAACATCAATCAATTAGCAAGAAAATTAGTTGCACTGTGCTTTAATATATAACATTAGTGGCATTATGCATTAATATGTAGCATTAGTGGCACAGTGCTTTCATATATAGCATTAGTGACACTGTGCTTTCATGTATAGCATTAGTGGCACAGTGCTTTCATATACAGCATTAGTGACAGTGTGCTTTAATGGATTGCATTAGTGGCACTGTGTCTTCATGTATAGCATTAGTGGCACTGAGCTTTTATGTGTAGCATTAGTGGTACTGTGCTTTAATATATAGCATTAGTGGCATTGAGTTCTCATGTATAGCGATACTATACGAGTTTTTCAATTGTTGTTGGTGACGTCTCTAGAGTAGATAAGCTGCAAGATTCTCAAGAACGCAACAGTAAAACATATATTAAAAATACTATATATATATATATATATATATATATATATATATATATATATATATATATATACATGAGTATATAATATTATATACCTACATATATATATATATATATATATATATATATATATATATATGAATATAATATTATATACCTACATATATATATATATATATATATATATATATATATATATATGAATATGTAATATTATATATAAATAATATAATATAATATTTATTTATAATTTATGTATATGTATACAGCTATAAAAGTGGAAAATATTTAAGTCAAAACACTCAGCTATAAAATTAATATGCAAGAATCTCCTTCTTTATAGATTGGATTATTTTTGTGCAGCCTTTTGTTTATTTATACGTGAGTGTTTGCATAATGTTGCGTTTCATGTATGACTACCGGTGTCTTCTTCTGCTCGTTTATAGCTCTGTGTTCATCGTTTATAGATCTATGTTCATCGTTTATAGATCTATGTTCATGTCTGCGTATCGGTGTGTGTTTGTGTGTGAATGTGTGCGTGTGTGTGTGTATGTATGTGGGTGTGCTTATACGTGGGTTCTACGAATGGTGTCCATATATGCTGGAATTTTCTTCAGTATTCTTTTATATATGCCTGTAAAAAAGTGTATTATTCTTTTTTTCTATGCATATCCAAAATAGGCTACAGTACTTTGTGTCCTTTTACCCGTAAGTACTTGTATGTTCTCTTATCTATACCTGAAATTACTTGAATGTTCTCCTATCTGTACCTGTGGGCCCTCGTTTGTTCTTTTATCTATTCTTGGAAGCATGTGTATATTCTCTTTTCTCTACAGGTAAGTTAGTGTGTGTTTTTGTCTTTATGTCTACTAGTACCTGTGTGTTATCCTCATTATGCGTGCTAGTACCTGTGTGTTCTCGTCATTATGCCCCTTTGTACCTGTGTGTTATTGCGCGTGGCTCTTCATAAGATAAGACTCTAGAGAGATTGGGACAGCTAAAGAACAATCTTTTATTCTACAGTAGACGAGGTACTGTGGCGCTATCACACTAGACTTACGTGAGGTCAACAGCTTAGTTACTCTACGTGCCTAAATACACCTTGAACTGTCACTTCATATGAGCGAGTTGTATTAATCTTAATAGTTACATACGAGTAAAGTTTTATAGTTTTATTGATTCGAATTCAAGTAATTAGATGCGTCTATATATATATGATGATTATTTGTATCGACTTTGATTCTGGAGTTAATAAAAAAGCTGATTTAATGTTAACGTCAGTTTCCTCATTCGAAAGTTATGTCAATGACGGGCGAGCCCAGGATTTGAAACCCGCACAAACCGATCCGCGGTCAAGTGTCATACCGACTTCGCCACTGGCTTCAGCCATATATATATATATATATATATATATATATATATGCATGTATATATATATATATATATATACATGTATATATATAAATCTACAATTCGTTCATTAAGCTATTGAGGTTATAGTATCTCTCACACATGTAAGTCTACCGGGATTTCAGTCACTATAACTTGAAAAAGCGAATTCATGCGAACATTACACGTAATACATCTACACGTACATGTACATGGAACTAGACTGGACGGAGGGTATGATATATATATATATATATATATATATATATATATATATATATATATTCTTTTATTCACCATTATATGGCAGATACAAACATATAAACAAACAAAACGAAACAAAAAAAATAAAAGGACAAGAAAGATATTAGCCTATATGCAAATATTTAGTCTAACACACATTTATATACAAGTATATATATATATATATATATATATATATATATATATATATATATACATGTACATATATATATATATACATGTATATAAAAGCTAAAAAAGCTAAGGTTAACGTCAGATTCCTCACTCGAAAGCAATGTCAGTGACGGGCGAGCCCAGGATTTGAACCCCGCACCTACTGATCCGCGGTCGAGTATCTTACCGACTTCGCCACTGGCTCCAGCCAATATAATATACAGTATATATATATATATATATATATATATATATATATATACAGTATATATATATATATATATATATATATATATACAGTATATATATATATACAGTATATATATATATATATATATTGTAAAGAACTTTATTTTATTAATCTACATTACGGAACTCTAAATATGGCATTTGTGAGATTACAAGGAAATTTTAGTTATGTTTTACATTTACAGAAACATGTATAGGCGCTTAGTCATTTCCCTTAATAACTGACAGATAATTAATTAACTAATAGGCTAAACATTGGCTATATTTTGTCAGTAAGAATTATATTTAGCCGTAGTATTAAAAAAAATACTTATTTCCACGAAGTCTATCATTCTCTCTCTCTCTCTCTCACTCTTTCTCTCTCTCTCTCTCTTTCTCTCTCTCTCTCTCTCTCTCTCTCTCTCACTCTGGTACACTGAAAACGGTAGACAATAGCAAAATGGCAACAAATTTAATTCAAAATCTGCTAAGCATATCATACATTGCAAAACGCTTAATCGATTAGTAAATTGAATCGTTCATTAGGTCTAAAACATAGATTTTTGCTTGTGAAATAAAGCCATCAGGTAGGGTCTCTTTTGTCTTACTGCGTGTGCTAGTCAGTCTCCTAACAATAAGTATGCAGATACCCGTGCAGTTGTCATTTTACATAGATTAGGCGGTACAGAGGGTAGCAGCATAAATGTCAAATGTCGTTTTACTGTTTTGACTATTATGCCTTTTGAAATTTCATTGATAGTTAGTGTTAGTTTTGGCATAGACCTCATTTAGTTATTCGATGTCTTGATTGAAGTCATCGATGGATTGATTGATGAATCGATTAATTAATTGAGTGATTGGTTGATTGGTTAATAGAATAGTTGATTGATTGAATGCTTGCTTGATTGACTGATTGATATATTGATTGATTGACTATGGTAGTACGTGCTAATAATCGTTAGCGTACCATGAATAGTTCAATTAACAAGCGCTAGTCAAAACTGCTGTCATCTTCACTAACTCAAGTGTCATTCGACAGAGGACAGGGTTTCCAGGACATTGATTAGGCGTAAAACTTTAGTCATCTTGTCCTGGTTTTCGCTCCTTAATAAGTAATAACAAGTAATGGGATGATTATGAATGGCTGCTAAGCCATTTGGACATTTACGTTAAAATTTACTGCTTGGAGATTGGGCAATTTGAGGCTTGAATGCGATCTTTATTAGCATTACGCATTCGTTATATTACATTTCTTTGCTATATGGAGACATAATATTACTCAGATGCATTTAGGTTATATGTATACATGTATATAGGCCTACATATAAAATTATAAATAGATGCAAATAGAAAGTTGTTTAATAAGTTACTGCATAAGCGGTGCGGTAAGTCAATATGCTGTATTTTTTTAACTAGATCATATATTCTGGCCAATCATAGATGTGGAATTTTCTGAAATTGACGTCTAATTACACCATGTTAACTTCTCTGCAGTCACTGTAATGGTTTGCACAAAGCGGAGTCATATTTTATTATACTGGCTTTAAATGGTTTGTTGAAAGTTTGAATACTTAATGTCGAGATTCCCGTGTTGCATCCGAGACCCTGAGGAGTAGATCAAGAAAATGTTGCAATAAAGTAATAAACTGTGCGTGTCATAAGAGGCGACTAAGAGAACTGAGGAAGACAACGGGTAAACACCTCAGAAGCCGTATTATTCCCAAGCTATTGGCTATATAAGGTGTGGATAAGACATTAGGAAAAGACATCATGGAGAGAGAGAGAGAGTGAGAGAGAGAGAGAGAAAGTAAAAAGGGGGAGAGAGATGGGGAGAGGGCGAGATACTGTCGATTTACGAATTAGTCTGCCTGTATTTTAATTTGTTGACGACTGTGTGGTAGTAGGTGTAATGGTTCAAATCCAGTGCTATCCCCTTCACTTAATGCGTTGGAGCAGGAAACTGACGTTAAACTTAGCTTTAGATTTATACCTGTAATACGTTAATAAATAGAAAGCTGTAAATAATAAAGATAATGCAATATATATATTTTCTGTACTTGCTAGCATGACTTGCTTTGTAAGCTACCAAATTATTCATATCTGAATTCACTCTTATTCCAAGAATAGCGTGCAGTAGAACGCTACAGCGGATGCAACTCCTCATATTAGATCCTACATTAATCAAACGGGCCTCATTTGACTACAGTCGTTACATAGGCATACTTGTAAACGTTATAACTTTTAATGTAATAAATAGCACATTGATTAGGTTAACAATATTAGTGTTAGATCTGAGAAAAATGAGAAAGAACCAATTGCAAACTGTAAATGCTTTGGGATACTGAGTAAAGCAACAACTTTAAAAGGTTACTAAGATAGAATTGTTTTAAGCTAAAGGAAGTGGATATCTCTTTGGAGTTAGTATCTACAAGTGAAATTCCACATTTTAGGAGTCGTAAAAATGGGGGCGGGATTTAAGGCATTCGGCATAGCTGTAAACGAAGTTAAGCCACGTCAGGATCTGTTAGTACATAGTTGGGTGACCACCTTGGAAGCCCGAAAGTTGACAACTTTGAATGAAAAATCCCCAGGGTGTTGGAAGGTTATTCTTATATCAGCGCTGGCTACCATACTAATAGCCATGGAGAGGAAGAAGGAATAGAACGAAAGTAACAAAAACAGCAACTAAGAAAGGAAATGTGTACATATTTTCGGTTGTCATGTTTCTAACTATAAAACAAAATTATAAAAAGAACCTTTGAAAAATAACCCGTAATAAAATATTGTCAACAGGTTGGTCTATGGTAACATGTCGACAATAGCTGCTCTGTACAAGAATAGAGACCTTGGATCTGTTATTTGCAGTTAACTCAAAAACTAAGGAAGTTGACTAACGAAGATAAGTTAACGAATATAGGCAATTAATCATGTAGCATTTAATTTATTGCTTAGACAATGGTTTTGATCAATCGATCTAATAGGTCTTATAAAATAATTATAATATTTAAAAAATTTTAAAAATTAAGAGAATCTGAATATTTAAAAATGTCAAATAATCAAAATATCTCAAATATTAAAATATTAAATATAATATTAAATATATTATATACATTAAAATTAAATATTAAAATATTAAATATTAAATATACATTACATGTAATTGTGATGATTTTGTGATTGTTGACAGAAATCAGTAACAGGAAACTGAGAAAAGTAACCAGGAACCATACTGTACCGTAGAATAGTGCAGAAAATTAAATTTCCTAATAGATCTCTAATTATAATACTGGCGTAAACATTCAACGAAATCTCCAGCAACATTCATAATGAACTGCCGTCTTTCATGACAACATCGAGCATAGAACTAAATACGCAATCTATTGTCACTAGAACCAGACTATTATTTTAGAATCCTATTAATTTACTACACTACTAGAAACAGACTATTATTTTAGTCTGATCAAGAAATCTTGTAAGATTGTTCAGTTCTCAACATCTTACTCAGAATGGCTAAACTAAGAACAGTCGCCTTTGCTCTTCTAACCGCTTCCATTCTGCTTCTGGTCGGAGTTAGTCTAGTGGAGGCTATCACGGAAGTTCGAGTCCTACCGGTTCAGTTCACCAGACCCACCCGCCACGTGATCAACTGGATCTCGGACCTGCTGGGCCTCCAGTCTACTTCGTGGTGGAACCTCCTAGTGGCAGGGTTCAGTACTGTGGTTGCTGTCTATGCGTACGGGCTGCTGTTTAAACCAATGAACAGGGTTCGACTCCTGGGAGAGGTGAGAATGGTTACTATGAAGTAGTACTGTGATATGCTGTATATGTATATGTATATGAATATATACATATACATACATGTATATATATAAACATACATATGTATATATATATATATATATATATATATATATATATATATATATATATATATATACTAATATAAATACATATATACAGACACACACACATATATACACTGTATATATATATATACATGTATGTATATATATAATAACATATAATAATGTACAATGTAAACTAACACACGCACTCACACACACACACACACACACACATATATATATATATATGTATTTGTGTGGGTGGGTGTGTGTGTGTGTTTGTTTCAGCATGAGTTCGATACACCAAATGCATTGACGCCATATAAAACACAAATAGAACTAAAAATACTAAATAATGTTAGTAATGCAGTGTATCACATAGTTTGAGTAAAGTAGGACTACGGTAATTGAACAACGATTTTTCGATGATTCTACAGTGTTTGTAAGCGATACTCTGAATCTCACGGGTTAATTAATTAATTGATTAATATCTAAATTCTTGAATTAATTAATTGATAATACGATTGACTGATTGACCTATGGATTGATTTGATAGGTTGGTTACATATGTGACCCTGGGGTGAGATCGACCCAGGATATGGTGAAGGTGGTACAGAGGAGGAGAGTGGTGGGGCAGATACCCCCCGTCTATCCTAACGGCTGGTTCGCTGTCCTAGAGTCACGTGACCTGGGCAAGGGCGAAGTGAAAGGGGCAAGCTGCTGCGGTATATCAATCAATCAATCAATCGATCAATCAATCAATTAAACAATCAATAAACCAATCAATCAATCAATAAACCAATCAATAAGTCAATTGTTAAATCAATCAATCGATCAATCAATTAAACAATCAATCAATCAATCAAACAATTAGTCAATCAATCAATTAATCAATCAATCGATCGATCTATCAATCAATCAATTAAACAATCAGTCAGTCAATCAATCACTCAATCGATTAGTCGATTAATTATTAATTCCTTTCGTCAATTTAATTCAGTCATTCGATTTGACAAAAAATCATCAAAATGGGCTCAGTTATGGGCTCAGATGTGTCACAAAGCTGTTCAACAGCGAATCAATAGGTGCAGGGTTCACATCCAGTGCTCTCCCCGTCACTGGCATGCAATCGAGCAGGAAATTGACGTTAAACTTGGCTTTACTTGGTTTTTTAAATTTTATATACGTGTATGTGCTGTTGAAAGTTAATAATTGTGAATCATTCTTGGTTATAACAACGGCGATAAATAATATCACTAGTTTCATAATTTAGGAATATAGCTCTGTCTTACGCAGTGAATTATTGGTTTCGTTTATCATCATTTGATATTAACAAGGACTTTAAATAAGGTTATATATCCACTTCTTTACTGGTCATCATCCGACAGAAGGAAAAAAAATTATAATAATCAATGCCAACATTACACACAACAGTAAGCAAATCAACATAAACGACCACCAGGTTAGGCAGATAAAAGAGATAAGGCATTAAATCGCATTAAAAGTTCACTTTAACGACACGCGAGGGAAACTGAAATACTGAAAAGGAGATTTCACTGAAGAGGAGATTTATTAAATAAATAAGAATAATATAATAATAATAATAATGGATCAAAAGTGTAATTTTGAGGTAAACATTACGGTAAGGCCAAGCGTGTTCATACTATTATTTTGATATTTTGCCTACAGGGAGGAACCTGGCTATATTTCGAGGGGAGGATGGGAGGGCTCAGATCCTCGACGCCTACTGCGCCCACATGGGAGCCAATCTAGCGGCCGGTGGCCTAGTGAAGGGCAACTGCCTGGAGTGCCCTTTCCATGGCTGGAGGTTCAGGGGAGATGATGGAAAATGCGTTCACATACCTTACTGCGAGGATAAGAAACTGAGTTAGTAGCCTTCAATCAATCTATGAAGCAATCAATCAATAAATTAATTAATCAGTCAAACAATACATCAATCAATCTATAAAGCAATTAATCAACAAAGCAACCGAAAACACAACCAATCAATAAAGCGATCCTCAATCAAGCAATCAATCAATGAAGCAATCAATCAATAAAGAGGCAGTCAAGTGAAATGGTCCATGGCTTACCATTAAGGCACCGAGTGCATAGTTAACTTTTGGAATTTTATGGATTACTTTGTTCGCTGCGTAGTTGATTTATTAATTACATGTATTAAAATAAGCATAATTTTATCAAAAGTGTGATTAATTTGGCCCATTTGAAGTCATCACAGTTTAGCATACTTTTGTAAATCAGCGTATATTAAATATTAAGAAACATATTAAGTGATCAAACAGTACCATGAATTAAATGAAATAAAATAATTATTTAATTTTCATCATATGTTGATTAGTTTTCTCGTTTATCTAACACTTGCTAGCTGTTTCGATTAATGCTTTTTCTAATACTGGCTGGAGCCAGTGGCGATGTCGGTAAGTTATTCGACCGCGGATAAGTACGTGTGGGGTTCAAATCCTGGGCTCTCCCGTTACTGATATCGCTTTCGAGTGAGTAAACTGACGTTAGCATTAGCTTTAACTGATCATCCTTCCTTCTGTATGAACAGTTTCATAGACGGTTGAAAGATTTTCTCTTTGACCTCTCCTAATCAACCATTACACAGGAACTGAGACCAACACGTAAACCTCCATTCCACTATTACCCTTCCTCGCTCGGACCGACCTCCCGGATTTTGGCTTGCAACCCTTTTTTGAACCCCACACTCTGCTCATCGGATTAGATTTGGTACCATAGTGCTCAATGTTGTCATGGGCGACAGTAGCAATCTAATTCTGTTGTTTTTGTTGTTTAACAGCTTTTTTAATGAAGCTAGTTATGTAATATCTGTTCGCTATTCGCACAGTACCCGAGACGGCCAAGGTTCAATCCTACATAACCCTGGAGAGGAACGGATTCATCTACATGTGGTTCCACGCTGAGGGCAATGACCCGGACTGGTTCCCCCCGGAGATCCCGGAGATAACGTCCGGAGAGTGGACGTACCGGGGACGTATTGAGCACATCATCAGCGCTCATGTGGAGGTGAGATCAATCAAACGATCAATCAGCTAGAGAGATAGAGTTAGATAGAGAGATACAATTAAACAATTTGTCATTAGAAATCGACAGAGATCATCATGAACTATGGGCAGGAGCCAGTGGCGACGTCGGTAAGAGTATATGCGAGGTTCGCACCCTTTGTTCACCCGTCACTGACATTGCTTTCGAGTGAGGAAACTGACGTTTAACCTTTAGTTTTACCAGCTTAAACATTTCACTGTAAATTTTCTATTTTAGGAGATACCGCAGAACGGGATTTCCTAAAACAAAAATTCTTTTAAGTCTATTGATGACCTCGAGTAGCCGGGCGGCGATTCAGCACGTATTGCTTGAATCGTTATTAGTATTATTACTATTTTTATTATCATTATTATTTATTTATTTTATTTTGTAAAAAATATCCCGGTGTAAAGAACCTGAGGTTGATAAAAACGAAGTTATTATTAAACGAAATTATTATTATTATTATTATTATTCAAATTTTATATTTTAGGAGATTCCGGAGAACGGGGCGGACGTGGCACATCTACAGCAGCTACACGCCCCCTTCATGGCCTCAGGGATAGACCTTCGCAGCACTCACTCCTCTCTCTGGCAGTTCGCCAAGCACGACTGGGACGGCAACTGGGAGGCTGACCCTGAGGAGAAGCACATCGGGGTCCTTACCCTCAAACACGGCATCAGTCTGTTCGGCAAAAACACCTACATCTTCAACATGAACATCACTGCCAAGCAGGTTTGGATTAGTTGTAATAATGTTGATAATAATAATATTAATAATAATAATAAGTCGGGTGTTATTATTTTTATTTTTATTATAATAATAATTGTTATTATACAAAATTAACATTTATTTGTTCAAATGAATCGATGAATGAATGAATGAATAAACGAATGTATTAACGAACGAATGAGCGAGTGAGTAAGTAAGTTAGTGAGTGATTGAGCGAGTGAATAAGTGAGTAAGCGAGTGAGTGAGTGAGTGATCCAGTGAATGAGCGAGTGAGTGAGTGAGCGAGTTAGTGAACATTCTATGAATAAATCTCCAGATCGATACACTGATTAATTGAATGATTTATTCACTCATTGCTACAGATAGGCCCCGGTATCGTCTACCTGACATTCGACAGTCCCTTCGGCTCGGCAGCCTATCTCCAGTCGCTCACCCCCGTGGAGCCCCTGCTGCAGAGGATGATCAACCAGGTCTACTTCTCCAGGAGGACTCCCACATTCATCGCTAAGTTCTTCCTGCTGGGAGAAGCTCTACAGGTTCGACTCTTCATCCTGATCTCTCTTAGTGTTAAAGCTGGTAAAGCTAATGTTAACATCAATTTCTTCACTCGAAAGCGATGTCAGTGACGGGCGAGCCCAGGATTTGAACCCCGCAACATACTGATCCGCGGTCGAACAACTTGCCGATATCGCCACTGGCTCTAGTTATAATTTTATAATTATTAGTATTTTTATTTTTATTTTGTAACCCCCTAATCATGGGATTCTCTTTAAATTTTTAAATGTTTTGAAACATTTAAAAAAATTTATTTATTTATATTTCTATTTTTACAATCTTGCTTTCCACTACGAAATGCCATGTCACCAAGCGTACCACGGAAACAAACTGCATTGTATAGCAGCAGAGCCATTGACAACTTTGCCGCAAGAAAGATTTCTTAAGTATATCTCAAGTAGCAGGCATGGTCCTCTTGCCAATCTCATCAATGAAGGCTGTTGCCTACAGAATATATGGGTCCGAGGGTCGCAAAGGCTATGGGTGCAAATATATATTTACAAGATAATTCATTGTATAATTAATTATTATAACTAATTAATAAAGTAATACTCAACAAATTTAGTGAATGTTGACGAAAGATTACACATAACAGTAGATAATAATAATGGTAATAATAATAGTAATAATAACAATAATAATATTAATAATAATAATAATATAATGTAATATAATATAATATAATAATAATAATAATAATGATAATAGGCCTAATAATAGTAAAAATAAATAAAAATAATAATATCACTGGTCAACAGTGATTTTTCATCAAGCAAATTATTAGGTCATCTATATAGGATTTTTGACGCTGATTCCAAATATGCAAGCAGTCTTTCGCTATCACGTCTAGTTTTTGTGATGAGGCAAATTTTATTTTAACGTTATTCGCAATTTTTGCGGGCATATTACGTACGCATTGACCTATACGGACCACGATTAACATTTTTCTGCATTGTCTTGGGAATTGGGAATTCCACATGACGTCATCTAAATGTAATTTATGTAATCTAAACAACTATCTTGAGTTTATCTTTAATTATTAGCGTATAATCTAAATCGTATAATCTAAACAACTATCTTGAGTTTATCTTCATAAGTAAAATCAATCAGTATGCCTCGAGAATGTAGAAACCATCCGGATACATTTTGATATGTGTGTGGTTCACTCACTCCTTAGTCGCAAAGAAAACTATTATGAAGGATATTCGAAAACTTTACGGAGCGTACTTCGGCTGTCCACTTAGAGACCAAGATAAGGTTTGGGCTCCACATATCGTATGCACTTCTTGTTCAAATAGTTTACGCGACTGGATAAACGAAAGGAAGCCTTACATGCCTTTCGTTATACCTATGGTATGAAGAGAGCAAAGAGATCATCATGTGGACTGCTATTTTTGTAGCGTCAACGTAATTTAGTTTTCTTTAAAGGACAGCACTACATAATTTATCCAGACCTTGACTCTGCACGCCTACCAGTTCCTCATGATGATTCGTTGCCGGTTCCAATACCTCCACAAGAGGGACTTGATTCTATCGACAGAGAAACGGAAGCGGATGATGATGCAGTAGTAGCACATAACCCATCATCTTCAACTGATCCTGATTATTTACTCGAGGAGAGTCTGAAACCATAGACGCTCAATCAAGATGAGTTGAATGATCTCGTGAGAGACTTGCCTCTATCGAAAGAAAAGGCGGAGCTTCTTGCGTCCCGGCTGAAAGAAAAGAACTTACTTAAGAACGATGTTCGCATAAGTCACTACAGAAAAAGAAACATTGATTTTGGCAGTATTCTTCACAGTAGACGGTCCACTGTGTTATTGCAATGACATTAATGGGCTTAACAAGCTTAATGCAGTCACATGTACCATCTGAGTGGCGGTTATTTATCGATTCTTCTAAGCGAAGCTTGAAAGCCGTTCATTTGCATAATGGAGATGAAAACCATGTATTCCGATAGCTCACTCCATACAACTCAAGGAATCCTACTAGAATATGAATATTTTTCCGAGGCCATCCAGTTCAAAAACCACCAGTGGCATATCTGCGGCGAACTCAAAGTAATTGGTATGTTTATGGGAATGCAAGGTGGTTTCACAAAAATATTGCTGCTTCCTGTGCCTCAATATCTCAGAACTGAAAGCATGGCAAGCCTTCAGATGGATTTATGAAACTTCTTAGGAAACAATTTAAGTCTCCGGACTACAGACAAGGAATCCAGAATTTTCTAGTTGCTTACTCAGAGATAGATTGCAGAATCTTTTTGAATATTCATTTTTTCATTCATACCTAGATTTCTTCCCAGAAAGCCTTTGTGCAGTCAGTGATAAACAGGGTGAGCGTTTTCACCAAGATATTAAAGGAATGGATAATGTTATTAAGACTTCTGGAATGAGAGTATGATGGATGTTGCGCCGAAATAATCCAAACCAATCACACAAGCGAAAATCGTACGCGCAACGGTCATAATTAAGTACTATTCACTCCATGACAATAGAAGATGTGGTGAGTGACAAATGAGATCAGTTTTGCATATTTTTATTTGTTCTGACTGAAAGTTGTTGTAAGAAAAAGAACTACAAACTTATGCTATGCGTTTTTTCTAAGCTTAGTAATGTTAAAGTTGATTCGGTCATAACTCAAAAACTATACGTGCTGGAAAAAATCTGGTTACAGATTTGTAATCAGCGTCAAAAAGTACTTAAGAAAAGTGTATTTTAATCTCTGAAGAGAAAAAAAGTTTCATTTTGTTGATCTGTGTTTTTAGAGTGCTAAGTACTGTTGTCCAGGACAACATCGAGCACTAATATAATAAATACAAGCCGACAAGAAAAAAGAAGGTCCAAACCGATGAAAATTACAAAAACCAGAAAATCAGTCCAAAGATATCTAAATGTAGCCTACATTATATAGATATAGTCCAATCATGTATAACGATGCCTATAACTTAAAAGCTAAAAGGTGTCGGTGACAGATGAAGTACTGTATTTGAACTCCGCACCTTCTGAACAACAGTCTTACATCTAACCGATCGCGCTATTAGCTCTTTCAACCAGTGCAAGCTAGAACTAGCCGGTATTTGTCAATATTGATAAATTTAGAGCTTAATTTAAGGATCGATCGATCGATTAATTTATTTATAGATTGAGAGAGATTTGATGATTTGGAACAACAAGACGTTTCAGAACAAGCCGGTATTCGTCAAATCCCGTGAAGACACTTTAGTGGCTCGGCACCGTCGTTGGTACTCACAATTCTACAGTGAAAACAGTCCAAGACTAAAGTCGGAAGGTCTTCTAGATTGGTGAGCATTCAAACAACGTTGCGGCTTCGACGATTTTATTTCTGTTTGCAACATTTCATAATCGTTTATGCATTTTAGTCATTGCTTAGGCGTTGAGAGTTGTTAATTAGCATTGTTAATTAGCAAATTTTTTAGTATCCATTTGTGGCGGAAAGCTGGTAATATTGTAAATTGCACACTATTTTGTTATATCTCATGAAATTATGTAATTAAGGAAAACTATCGAGTGTTTGATTACTTCTTGACCGATTCCTCTTAGTTGAAGTCTGCAATAAGCTTGAACGTGTCTTTGAGAAGAGAGCTAGAGTATTGAGTCGTCTTGAATAGAATTAGTGCTTCTGATCTTGGCGTTAAAACACAATATCTAACCTACTGGATATTTGTGAACATGTAGAACACCGCATGAAGACCTTATACTGATTCGATCTTCTAGAATTGAAAAAAGATCGATAACCAAGTCAGGTTTGAGCTTAAATGCAGAGCTTTAATCTCTGCTAGACTCAGATAACTAAAACTAATGATAACTTCTTCAATTTATCTCCAGTGGAACTATGCGCATTGGTTTAATATCTTATCTCCCGCTCTATCTGTCCTATTACTAGATAATGAACTCGGTTTAATTAATTAGAAATCTCCTACAATTAGAGAATGTACTGATAGACAATACCTTAGTGCATTGAGCTACGAATACATTAAGCTAAATGTATATATCATATAGGATATATGCGCAAATAGAAGAGTGCATATTTTAGTCGTAAAGTTTAAGTATTATTTGATGTTATTCAGACCCAATGCTATATTCTAATGAAATAAAACTTTACTAGGAATATAAATGACGACACCAATGCCTGAATGCACTATCAGCAAATATCATCCGCAGTTCCTTGTAAATACTTTGTTAATGATTTTCTAAATTGCTCTCTTTGTTGTTGATGTAATATATATAACATTTCTAAAAGCATCATCGAGTTGTTCTATGGAGAGCCTGTACTTCATCCCATAGGCTCTCGTTTGATAACAAGGAGCTATTGACATATTTAGCTAGACTGTGTATTTAAAAAGCTGATAAAGCTAATGTTAACGTCAGTTTCCTCGCTCAAATTATAAACTGAGTCCTTCCAGTTATAACATATAACTATCAAGCCGTGTGGTGGTATGTAGGCCATGAAATCCAAGAAACCCCGACATATACATTGTATTATCTACAAACGCTGTCGAATCACTCTCTTAGTGCACTGCCTACTGGCAGGTCCATGGTATATAACGCCTCCACTCTTCTCTGTCTTCCGCCTTCCTCTTCATATCCGCATATGGGTGGATCTTTAAATCATCTAACATACCTAATTTCGGCCTGCCCCTGCCTCTTTTTCCTTCCTTTCTACCTTCTATGACCTGTATTAATAGACCTTCCCCTCTTAGAATGTGTCCTATACAACTCTTCTTCCTATTTCTTAATACATTTATCGACTGTCTATCCGTGCCAACTCTCTCCAGAACTTCCTCATTTGTAAAGAGAGTCGAATCACTAAGCTCTCAAAAACTTTGCCATTCTATGGTAAACAGAATAACTGCCTAACATAATTCAAATTCTATAGTTACCTAATAACAGCATGGCACAACTTACATTCTTACAGAGAGTAAAGTCAAACAATTGTTTAGAAATTGCGAAATTTCTTATGCATTTTATACACAGACACGTACAGAAATCTAGTCGGCGAAGCTTAGAGCTTTAGATATTGAAAACCAGAGTCATTTAGTGTCCTCTGATAACTATGCAGAGAAATAAAAATAAAGTAAATAACCATTTAGAAAATATGTAATTTCATTTATAGCCATAGAGTTGATATTAAAAGAATTATTTCTAGATTTCTACTGTAGATATACTGTACTCCACATGTTATGGCACATTGCCATACAAGACAGCGAAGTAAAGCTAACGTTAACATCAGTTTCCTCACTCCAAAGCGATGTCAGTGACGGGCGAGACCAGGATTTGAACCCTGCACATACTGATCTGCGGTCGGATATCATACCGACGTCGCCACTGACTCGGCAGTAGATACTTTAAGCCATACTAAGCCGGTACTGCTTCTTCTTCGTTATGGTCAGCATTGTGAACATGATTTCTTACGAAGTTTTATAACCTAGCCGATGTTTCCTAAAATTAAAATACAAAACTTCAGTCCATAAAAACAAGTCCATACATTAAGTCATCAGTGTGCAGCGCTGAAAACTTGAAGAAATTACAGACATTTTCAATTCAGGAAACATATAAAGTCCAAAACTGTGCAGATGTTGGCAGCCAGAAAAGTGTAGATTAGGAAATATATTAAGCACTTTAAAGGATTGCAAAAAACTTCAGAGAAAAAGTGAATTACAGTATTGTCCTGCTATAACACCGTTGGACTAGAAGGTTAACTATAGCTTACTAGACAAAATAGCAGGGGCAGAATTTCATTTCAACATTTAACGTCCTTTCCTTTAAGAAAGTACGACAACAAGTACGTAAATAAGTTAAGTATTGGTTTACTTCATAAATAAACTAGCTGCAAATTAGAAATCATAATTAAACTAAATTCTACAAATTACACTAACGCCAAACCGAATATAAAACAAGTCGCAGGTCTATAAATATCTACAAAATCATTTCAGAGCAAACCGTCACTTGGACATCCAGTTCAATTTAGCTCATTTAGCTCATCAAAAATTCGGCATATCAAGTAGATCTACGTATCTACATATCTAGCGCAGAGTTCCCATTAATCAGTTTACTTCAACTATGACATTTTACTAAACAGTAAACACAACATTTAGCAGCACGCTAGGGAAGAAGATTGTATTGCACATTTAGCGAGTTTCTGTTACCGGAATATACATGTATATGACTCCTCAAGTAGAAGCGAGCCCATTTGCCAATATAAGAAGGCCCTATAGTGCAGTAGGATATAATACAGAAAGACAGTACAATAAAATGGTTTGGCTTGCACGTTTGCATTATGCTTCGTTCAAACGTTTGTATTACGTTTTTTGTTTGGTCGTATTGAGTTTGTGAATTAAAAAAAAGAGATTTCCATGAAATTTCAACAAAAGAAAAGTCACGCAGGGAGTTTAATAGATTGCCAGGCGTTATAGGCTACACACTGAATTAAACTCTGTTAGGCCCACAGTAAATTACATGAAATTAAACTCTGTTACATAATCCTACATGAAATTAAACACAGTTACATCTGATCAATTTCAATACAAGATTGTAAAGAGCTTTACCTCAAGATCAGAAGCGCGTCGTTTCTCTCTCCGACAAATCAGATCGAAAGTATGCTTACATACGAGCAAACACAAAATCAGCAAAACAAACATTGCGTAAGACAGGGTATGAGATCAAAACATCATAATTAATAAGTCTGAAAATGTAAACAAATATCAATAAATCAACGCAATTTCAAAATTACTGCCCTAGTCTCTTGAAGGAAAGCAGCCTCAAAGGCATGAGAGTGTGCCCTAGTCTTTTGAAGGAAAGCACCTCAAGGCATCTCAAAGAGGGTGGTCACCTGTTTGAACTAGTTATAAAAAAGGTAAGGTTAACGTCCGTTTCCTCACTCAAAAGCGATGTCGGTGAGGGCAGCCCAGGATTTGAACCGCGCACATACTGAACCGCGGTCGAGTATGTTACTGACTTCGTCACTGGCTCCAGCAAGTTATGTAATAAGTCCTAGGATAACAGGGCATCTGCGCTATACACCACGACTAGAGTGCTACTGTTGTCCATGACAACACCGAGCACAAGATCACAAGCAAGAGCACAACAAAAAAAACATCTGCTTGATCTGTCATTGGTGCATGACGTGTTCATTGACAACACAGTCAATCAATCAATCAAAATAAGAATTTAACTGTGTTCATTGTTGTCCACGACAACACTGAGCTCAAGGCTACTAACGCTGAATCAGCCATTAGTCCACTCTATCATAAAATATGAATGACAGTGTTAAAAAAATAACCATATTGAATTATCGTTAAATTTTGCTTGCAACGTATGAAATTGGAGTTAAAAATGCATTAAAAAAATAAAATAGTTAACAGTAACTCAGAGAAACAATTTTAACAATATCGACGATTCCACTTAATTAATCGTTGCTGCACAAAATTGACGAATAATCAGAGAAAACATAGAAAAAGTCCTCTAATTAAACGAAGCAGTAAATAACTAAATAAGATGACTAGATAGAGAAAAACTTAAACAAAATTACCTTAGAAACTTGCAAGTAGATAGAATCACTAGAATAACTGAATAAATTAATAAAAAATAAAGGAAACATTAATAAAAAAATAAAATAATAATCTCTTACGATTATTTTTATTACAAAAAATAAAATGTATAAGCATATTGATTGTAGTTAAACGTCTAGAATCAATCAATCAATTAAATGGATTAGATTATACCTAGAATATACTGTAGATATTACACGACAAAACTGCATTAAATACATAATCACAGAGACACAGTTATAGTTTCTCCATTAGCTGCAGCCTCTGACTAGAAAGTAGCACGAGTATAGAAACAATGAGAATATGTAGGAGTGATATATTGTACAAATTAATATCATAGAAATATACAATAAATATCGGTGAAATATATAAACAGTGCTTCAAGAGAAACTGACGCTCCATTGATTCAATTCAATTCGATTTAATAAGAACATTAAATGCATTTCAAAAATTGTAAGGAACATAAACTGCTTCTACCTATGCGATACCAAACAACTATTAATTAGATTTATAAGTAGATAATAATAATAACTATAGTAATAGTAATAATAGAAATAACTTCCTTTCATTAATAGATCTGAAAAAAGCGAGTCATTAACACATAATCGCTAACTATCCAATCATAAACCTTTTGGGGTCAGGGATTTTCAAAACATAATGATAGCGATGGTTTGTACACGTTAAATACACGGCAGGTGCAGAGTTAACATGTTCTCAAAAACTTCAGATCTAATGACACTGGTAACAAATTTCAAGCAGGCAAATATTTAAATTAAACTTTAGTAAAACAAAAACAGCATAAACAGCTAAGAGAAGATTATTAGCAGAACGAACGCATCTCACAGTCATAATGCCAATGGAAGACTAGACAAACACCGCAACATTTGAACTATTCAGAAGAGACTAGGTATAAAACGTAAAATAGCATTACAGTTAAAACTAAAATCAAAAGTTTCTGTTTAACGTTACAGCCATTAACCACATAACTGTATTGAAATATACTGAATTAATTTGTTTATACAATTGCTTGACTAGAGATATAGATATTTGCATTGAGTCAGGTATCATGCTAATAAATGAATATTTTATTACGAAGGTTTACAAACATTGCCTCCAAATTAGCTCCATTAGCTCTGACCTCAATTAATTAATGGACACATCAGATAAGAAATTATTCCCTCGAGAAGAATGATTAATTTAACAAACAAGTGATGCATCAGTAACGTTAAAACACAGCTTCGTCTAGGTTTTCTGTACTGGTTAGGGTCGCAATCCCTGACTATGTTTTTTTTACAAAGCTTAGTCATAGACATACCTGATACAAATTCCAAGCTTCACTTGATGCTTGATTAAATAGGTAACACACTGTCTTCACAATATTGTCCTTCACAACTGCTCACCTTCAAACTTATACTAGTATTAGTATTACTAGTTCTAATAGTATTAAAATTATGAGTACTAATACTATTAATACTATAACTACTAGTACTCACACTACTAGTAGTACTAATACTATAGTACTACTACTACTAATATTAGTAGTAGTATTAATAATACTAGTACTATTAACACTACTAGTATTAGTACTACTAGTTAGTACCGTTATTGATATAAACTTTTAACTTCCACAGACTAAATGCGATCTGTTATTATTAAACTGCGAACTCTTTACAAACAACATGGCTTTACCTTCACAAGATTAAGCTTTAGTGTTTGAACGATAAATAGCAACATTAATATCTGTTATAATCAAAACAGGTATGAAGGAAAACACATCATTCACATTCCATATACAAATACAAATAAAATTATTTAATTCTTGATCGCAAAATGCTTTATTGATTGGTTGATTGATTGATTGATTGACAGACTGATTTAATCCAAGCTAGAAGGATAAAACATTATTCACACTCAAAATGCAAATAAAACTATTTAACTCATGATCGATTAACGCACTATTGATTGATTGATTGATTGATTTAATCCTCATCACTCCAGTTGCCCTCTAGCTCATTATCCTCCTCCTCTCCCTCCTCTGAGTCATTCTCCTCCAGAGCTTTCCTCCTCATCTCAAAAGCCGTCTCCATGATCGTCTGCACGTCCAGCCGCCCCGGCTGTCTGTGCCGCTTCTCCGTCTTCAGCCGTCGCTCTTCAACCTTGCGCAGCTGAATACCTGCTCAGCAACAACAACAACAGTAATAACAACAACAACAGTAACAGCAACAGTAACAACAGTAACAACAACAACAGTAACAGCAACAACAACATCTCCATTTTCAGCCGCCTCTCCTCCACCTTGCGCAGCTGAATACCTGCTCAGCAACAACAACAACAGTAACAACATCAACAGTAACAACAACCACAGTAAAAACAACAACAGCAACAACAACAATAACAGTAACAACAACAAAAACAGTGACACAACAACATCTCTGTCTTCAGTCGTCTCTTCTCCATCCTGTACAGCCGAATACCTGCCTAGCAGCAACAACAACAAGCAACACTATCAACAGTAAAAAACAAGAAAATAATAACAGCAACAATAGCAACAGCAATAACAAAGCAATATAAACAACATTACCGTCTTCAGATGCGACAACTCGATTTTGCTGAATATTAGTACAAGAGCCTCAACAAATTTTCATATTTCATTTTAAAACTTATTATTTATAGTTATTTATTAAAAACTAAAGACTGGGTCCAATTGAGCCGAATACTGATACTAAAATTTAGTTTACAAATATTTGTTAAATTTGGTTAAATTTTGGTCAAGCCTCAAAAGTCCCAAGTGACTGGTAGATCAAGCTGTCAAGGAAAAAATCTGGCATTATATTATTGTTATAAAGTCAAGATGCTAAACTGTTATAATTGTCACTTAATTCAGCCCTTATAAATCAATGTAACTCTCTACAATTAACTTTAGAAGCAAAATGTCAAACACAAATTCCATCTCACAAATATTGAATCAGACACCATAGGTAATCTTAGAACCTGATAAAATATTCTTGAAACAATTAATTAGTATTGGCAAATAGCAGAGTCGTAACTCAGAAAGAAGCAGTAAAGAGTATAGGACTGATAGACAAAATTACATTCAGAGTTACAAGTTAAAGATCAAGAACAAAGAAGCATTCTAACCCTCTCTGATGGCAGCCAACAAATCGCTCCTCGTATCCCTAACTAACGTCGTTTCATCTTCAGCCGCCATCTTAGCCGCCACACCGTCAGATCTTATTCCGCGTTCTGCAGAGATTCCACCCGCTGACCCGACTGACGTCATCATCTCACTAGAGGTCAATCCATCCGCTGAGTCGTACAAATGACCGGCATTGCCGTTAGCCAATACCGCTCCGTTACCAATCGGTGAGCCCTTCATCGGTGCAGCGCCTCCAGCAGACGGGCTGGCGGCCATTTTGTTTAGAGACGTCGTCATACCATCACCCCTCGCAGTGGACTCGTCCAGTGGTGGTGGGGGTGGAGGCGGAAGAGTCGACCCTGGCGAGTCAGGGGTGTACACTGCAGAGACAGGAGGGGTGGGAGGTGGGGGGAGGTAGTCAGTGCTGTCGGGGGTGCTGGATTTGGTGGATAATTCTGACACCCCTCTCACATGCCGCTCTTCGTAGTTAAACCTCGTCACGTCGCCACCAGTGGGATGATTGGATTCACCAGGGATTCCACCAGGGATTACACCAGGGATTACACCACGGATTCCACCAAGGACTACACCAGGGATTCCACAGGCGGGAGATTTAGAAGGAGTCGAAGAACTTTTTATGCTCTCGCAATCTCTCCCTTCTAAGCTGTTTCCAATCAGCTGCGACTCGGGATAGCTAGATATGCCAGAGTCGTTAGAAAATTTCATATCGATGGGCAAGTTATCTGAAACGATCATCCTGTTGTTCTCTGACGAAGCGATTACTAGAAGTCCCTCGGATGTATTTGATTCCACATTTAGCCTGCCAGCATGCCTTAATGCCTCAGCGTCGTGGGATGCAGAATATTGTATTGCATTAGGTGACATCACAAGCTGTTGTTGTTGCTGTTGCTGCAGCTGATAGTGATATCGATCAGATGGCTGTACTCGAGCTTCGACTCCTCTCATTGGTCGGCGCTGTTGTTCCTGTCTGCTCTGAGCAGAACCTGCTAGTACTCCATGTAGGTCTGTGACACCGTACCCTCCAATCTCATGGTCCTTCACTATATTATTTACTTGAGCTCGAACCTAAATTTAACATATAAAGTTATAAACATTAAAAACTAGAAGGCAAATTGAGATTCTTAAAAATTATATCAGCATCATATTTAACATTAACAAAAGTAAGGTATTACATAATGTTTTCAGGAAATTCCCAGAAATAGATGCATTGTATAATTATACAGAAACAGGTATAGCTAAAATTTTCATTCAGTAAAGTGTTTTTAAATCGAAGGCGAGTACTTAAGAAGTGAGAAAGCAGAATATGAATGGAAATATGTACCTTGGACCTAACATTTAGCAGAACACTATACAGAGAGAGAGACCTTTAATTTACAAGCAGTAGCAATTACTATCACATAGAAACTTTAAATTTCATTTTATCCGGGCATTCCCCATTTGATATTCATATAAATCAGTCCTATATTCCAGTAACAGAATTTCTGAGAGGTAAACCAACTTGTTCAATCCTAGTTTTCTCTTATTTATCCACATTAAATATTAAGAAAACTCTCTTCAGCTCATCCTAAATAGGATCACAAGAGCTTTCAATCATCCATTTCACTTTTGAAGAATTCTAAGGCTGCCTTCAAATAACATTACTGCACTCAAATATTCACTGCATTACTAAATCCACTAATAGTAAATGTTACTATATTACTTTCTAAATTATCTAAAAAATCTTGCACGATCCATTTTAAAATCTCTGAGTAAAAGTACATTTGGATTCAAGTGATTAAATCCTGAGGATTTATGATATGTATTGAAAACTAAAGGTCAGTGTAATCAGTTGATTATGCTAATTCAAAATAGAATTTGCTGCCTTGAAAGTTGAAATGAACATATACTAAATATAAGTCTGTCGTTCTTCTTTTTCTATATCCAACAATTACCAGAACAATCCATCCATTGGTTTTGGTCGATTTGCATCAACCTGTCACAGTTGCCAGGAGTGATTTAACGACAAAGTCCAACGTGATAAATGATACACAGGTGATCATTAGGATATTCACTGATTTTCATGTATAATGTCTAGAAGGCTACTCCTATATCCGTGCCAGCTACAACCTATGTGCTCTATAAAGTCCACAATTTATAATAACCTTGGAGTGAAGGAGGAAAAATGAAAACTACAAAAAACTAAGCTAGAAATCTCTGTAAACAAGTGCAGTATGTCATATGCTTTAAGATTTATTTCCTTAATTAAAATTAATTTAACAATTAATTCCTCATCACACAGCAGCACACACACATTCACTGTCCATTCAGCATTACTGTGACATTAAGCATAGAGCGGCGCTTTAGAAATATTATTTTTATTTTTATATTTATTAATTATTATATATTATTATTATTATTATTCAAATCATCTTGATTAAATCCATATGATGTGAAAGCTAAACTTTAGAATTTTATTTTACATCTTTTACAATGAGTACAGCTGCATAAATGTTGTATTAAATAAAAAATATTAAATAAGTAGATAAAATATTTTGAAATAAAGAATACCACGTACAATATCATCATTCTCAGCTCCAATGTACTGAAAAATATAAACAGTTAAATAAATATAAGAATTACATAGACATAATATGTAATCAGCAACAAGGAATTACACCATCTACAAACGTTTTACTGTAAGAAACGTTTATACTAAAAACTACAATAGCTATTGTAGTTATTGCTAGTACATAGTGAATTCCATTATTACATACTTCATGTAAATAATTTGATGTTAAATATGATTTTGATACAGAACTGACATATTTCATTAGAATTAACTGTATTCTGGAGCTCTTCAGTTATGAAAATCACTTCAAAAATTATGCTTAGAGAATAACAATAATAATAAAGCATAGCAATGAATATCCGGTTAATTTTCGTAGCATGGATCTTATCTATATATTTTAAGAGTTAAATGATATGGCAGGATAGGATTCATATCCCGACCCTAGTTAAACTATGATTAAAGGGAAGATGATGATGATGATAATGATGAAATGATAAGGCCGAAGAAATAAGAAAATACAAAATTTGAAAGCGACTTCGGAATTGGGTGAGAATAATTAGCTGGATGGAGGAATTATACGTCACGGACCTGCTCTCAACTTTTTACAAGAGAGAGAAAAAAAGAAGAGACTCTGCATGATATCATTTTATTCCACATATGAATTATCTTCAGCTACCAACAATACAATTAAACTAAAACAGCGAGTTATCCTATTCAGCCTTATTATGTTCTTAAATGGAAAACTTGTATTGTTAAAAACTTACATACCTAATAATTTCTCTACTTAGTTAATTAATCAATAAATTAAGAGATAAAAACAACAAAATCTTGGTTTCAGAACTTAAATTTTTAACAAATCTAAAGTATATTCTACCGGCTGACGACTCTTCTTGTGCTTCTTGATCTGGTTCTTTGATTCTTTCTGCATTGCTATCCGCCACAACTCAAAGAAATAACCGTCATCTGTGTAGAACTTTAGACTGTCCTTACCGTCAGTTCTAGACATAAATTAAATTTTAGTTCATAACTATTTATTATAATTATTTTAATTTAGTTCGATAAAACTAAGTGACAAATTTTGATCCTGACATTCTTTCTTCAATCTCTCCAGTCAACTCGAATCCTCCTCAAGAGGTTTAACATCCTTATCCAGTCTAGAGATTATATTATAACAGTGATAAAATTACCATGATTTCACTACATTGTTACTTCCTCCTGTGTCAAGACTTCCAGGAGTTTTTTGACTGAAAATGAGTTGAATATTAGATTTCCTTTTACCTATTGAACTTTATCACACTATATTGTGTTTTAACACAATATAGTGTGATAAAATTCAATTACTCGTAACTCTTTAGTCAAACAGAAGTAACATTGACCGGTATGGATTGAGTTTCTGCAAGGCAATGGGTGGTTCACAACGAACATCCCTGACATCATCCTTGTATGAGGAAACGTACGTTAAACCTCAATCATTTATTACTACTGTTATACATTATTATTATACTGACCGATATGGATTGAGTTTCTGCAAGGCAGGGGGTGGTTCACAACGCATGTAGACTTCTTGAATAGAGAGCGGTCGCGTGGCCAGTGTTATGATCTGCTGATCCTTTATAACGGAACTCTTGAATGGCTTGCGCATGTTTATGTCCTGTAGAAGAACTGTTTTGAATATCACAAAAACATCTTTTTTTATTATTATTCTCAACAAACACAATAACATCAAGTAATAAATATAGCAACCATAAAATCAAATTAGCAAATACAGCAACCATAATATCGGTTACCAAATACAGTATTCATTTCAGTTCTGGTATTTCAGTTCTGGTTCATTTCAGTTCTGGTTCATTTGAGTTCTCGTTCATTTCAGTTCTGGTTCATTTCAGTTCTGGCTACAATGAGAATGAATAATAGGATTTATCTTAAACGTAGCATGGTTTTAAGCATAAATCTAGTGGTGTAATGTGACATTTAATCAATACATAATGTTAATAAGATATCATTCAGTGGTATGCTGAAAGAAAAAGATTACATACAACTATCTTTGCTTTATTTATTTAGTTTAATTTATTTTTATACATCAATTGAACATACAGCAGAAATTCAATTTGAACAACAACTACCTCCAAAAATTAACCAAAATATGAAGTCTCTTCATAAAAGGGTGTTTTGTAGCATTAGTAAACAACTTTGAACTGAAATTTCTTCATATTGCAGATGTTAAAACTGTACAGAATTCATTTTTAAATTTAATATTTATTTTTAAAAATCACTTTACAATGTAAAAATAATAACAGGTACAACTATATGATGTCTTTCTTGAAAACTACAACGAATAACTAATTTTTTTTAAATAACTAAATAGCTATATAAAATCAGCCTAATTACAAGAAATACAAATTGTCATCTTAAAAGTATTCAAAGTGTAAGTATTTCAAATGCTTCTTCAAAATCCGCTGATATTGCCCTGATACTTTGAAATACACACAGTTAAACCAAATTTAGCCAACTACAATTCAAAACAGCTAACCTTCCTCGACTGTTGGATTAAGCTGAGTAATCTTGACTTTCAACCTATCCACCCTGTCCCCGAGCTGACAAGTCCTGTGAAATATTCCTACAGTTTCGCGATGAAGTTCGGCAAATAAGTCTTCCACGTACTGACTGAGGCTTCCCAGCTGCAGAATAACATATGCGAGGCTCCCATTGGTCGTCAGCTCTAATTCGCTGTGAATCTGGGAATTCGTCGCAGATACAGACGTTATGTGGCCGCGGCATATTGCAGTCGGGCGAATCGTTCGTTTTACTAACGGCATGTCTACTAGTGTTCGTGCATTACAGAATAAATTCTACCGTTATTGCAAGTTAATAAGCTCTCAAATCTACATTAGTTATAAATCCTAGCAGAAAATCAACATCAGTATTATATTAGACATGAATTCTTAACTAGATCTCAGCTGCTGAGTTTCGAGAAAAAATAGAGCAAAAATTGTAGAAAATGCATTTTTTACTACTTCTGGTTTAATAAAAGGAGTCAATTAACCAAGAAGAAAATGAGATTGCAACTTAGCAAACAATCAGTGAATATGAAAGTAAATACGACCCCCCCCCTGACGTCCGCCCCCCCCCTGTCAGGAATACGACTTTCATTTTGAGTGTGTAGGCTTACCAAGGCAACAATATTTTCACACGTTGAAATATAATAGACCTATAAGGGCGAAAGTATGCGCAATTATGAAGCATGATAAATCATAATTTTGCCTTAACTCACTATAACAAACAAGGGTTCTCATAAGATTAACGTCAGTTTTAGGAAAAACCGCTAAATCTAAACCCCGTCGAACTAATCTTAATAGGATTCTAATTACAGCGAATAAAGAGGAATTAAAACTCATTATTAAGCCTCGAATCTATGACAGATCGTAATAAAATTTATGAAATATTACATCAATTTAATAGTAAATGTAAATACTAATTATTTAACTATTTACTATTTTTATTTATTTATTTGCTATCCATCAAATGTAATTCATTATTTTCATTAATGACCAGACTCCGCCTATTATGACCAGAAAAGTGAGGGCAAAAATGAGTTAAAAGTCAAAATTTCGAGGATTAAGTACGGCAGGAGTAGATACACAGTTTAAGCTTATGGGCATGCATGTGAGAAAAAATTAGTCCTTCTCGTTAAGTTCAGAAGCTCATATATCATCTTGGAAATAAGTTAACACACTCGAGCAACCAGCATAAATTTTCTTTAAAGGCATTACAGCTTTTATCAGTTCAGGGCTGGCAGAAAATTAAATACAAATCTGGGAAACTGGAAAGTAAATACGAAATCTGAGAAAACAATGTAAGAAGATACTACAACAATGTCTATAATGTGAGAATAACTATTACGTAATTTTTAATTGAGCATTTGTACTTTACTATGGAAGCAATGTGTTTTCCAAGTTTTTCTGTAAAATACGATGTTTTGTTCTGGTCGACAAGCGATTTAAATCAGGTCGAAACAGATGGCTTGTTAGCTCAGTTGGTTAGAGCGTCGTGCTAATAACGCGAAGGTCATGGGTTCGATCCCCATACGAGCCACTGTTTTGTCATTTTAAATTTACAGAATACACCTAAGATTAGCATTTAAATTGCCAATATAGATCACTTGCGACTTTTGCTTGCGAATAGATTGACTTGATTAAATCTATCGCTGCTTTTGATTTGAGAACAAGAAATTAGTTTGTAAAAGTTTGGATTTAGGAACAGAGATTTATCGTTTGCTTGACTGGCACCGGAATGTATTTAACAAAGCCGAGACGGTTGACACCTTTGAAGTAAAAATCCCAGGATGATGGAAGATTATTCTTAAATCCGCGCGCCAGCTGCAAATTTTGCGCCATCAAAACGCAAAGATGACTTATAACCATGGAGAGGAAGGAGGAAATTGGCCTTAACTGACCCAGGAAGCACAGATCTACTTTTTTTAGTCTGTCAGTGTTAAGTTTATGCTAAGTTAGCTATTAAATAAGGTTCAATTAAAGCTATAGTTATAATATTTTTCTGAAGGCTCTGTTGGCGTGAAGCTTTCAGGATTGGGTACTGAGAAGTATAACACATTGATGATTTATTTTGTGAGCTGCACCTTCGAATACTGAGTCTAAAAGGTGCAAGTTCAAATCTTGCTCAAGCAAATCTTATTTAAAGCGGTTTAGTATTATCATGTTAGTTACGTGTACAGAAATAGACAGATTTATAGCCCATATATAGCCTACAGGAAGACATACTTGATAAACGAATTATTAGATAATATTGCACTATAAATATGCGCCTAGGCTCCAGAAATTGCTACTTAAACGAATGGAAAGGTCTCAAAAATCAAATAGGGTATTTACTGATGGATGATATGATGTAGGACAGAGAGGATTTGAGACAGTCTATTCGTAATTTCGTATCCCGACCCTAGTTAAACTGGGATTCAAGGGAAGAAGAAGATGATGAGGATGTACTAGAAATACCGTATTGTGTTTTATTGGTGTATTCATTATTCAATGGTATCGTTTTGCCTTTAATATGCGGCAAACAGATATTTACATGGAACTACACTGTGTTTTTATACTGATCAATACCCCAAATTGTTTTAACAATAGTCGCAAAAAGTTGACCGATGTTCTTGAAATTTACAGTACCTGACCAGCCTCCAATTCTACAAAACACAGAGAAATTTCGTTTGAATATCTTTAATAACGTGAAAGTTATAGTTTTGAGAATAGGAGTGGGGTCAGATAAGAAATTTCCAGTACAGGATTACTTGGGCATGTTACTTGCAGCGTAAAATTATCTCTATAAAAATAATAGCCAACACGTCACAAAATTTCAGCTAATTCTATTTTGAAGAGCAGTCACTTCTTTGCAAAATGACGTAAAATAAGTGCTGCTATGTTCTTAATTGACAAAGATATTGAACTTTTAATGCATGCACTGCATGTTTGGGTATAACTGCTATTACCGCAGCCACTGCAACGGAGTCCTCTTCTTCGTTTATTCTCTTCATTCAATACCTGCATAAAAAGTTCAATAACTTTGTCAGTTAAGAACAAATCAGCACGAATTTTACGTTGTTTTGAAAAGAAATGATTGCTCTTCAAAATAGCATTAGTAGAAATTTCATATTGCGTGTTAGCTAGTATTTTTATAGAGATAATCTACGCTAAATGTAATCCGACCGTAAACCTGTACTGAAAATTTAATGCATGCAGTGCATGCATTAAAAGTTCAATATCTTTGTCAATTAAGAACATAGCAGCACTTATTTTACGTCATTTTGCAAAGAAGTGACTGCTCTTCAAAATAGCATTAGCTGAAATTTTGTGACGTGTTGGCTATTATTTTTATAGAGATAATTTTACGCTGCAAGTAACATGCCCACGTAATCCTGTACTGGAAATTTCTTATCTGACCTCAATCCTATTCTCAAAACTATAACTTTCACGTTATTAAAGATATTCAAACGAAATTTCTCTATGTTTGGTAGAATTGACTGCTGGTCAAGTGCTGTAAATTCCAAGAACATCGTTCAACGTCCTACGACTTTATTGTTAAAACAATTTGGGGTATCAGTTATAAAAAACGCAGTGTAAAATATAATATTATAGTCTATTGTTATAAAATTACGAAACACAAATCAGCATATACTTACATGTACATATATCCAGTTTATTAGTAAAGAAAATCGCAATAAATAACAAAGCAATCGCAAAAGATACTAAACTCGAAAAGAATCAAATATCACACAACACACCAAGTCTCTACACACTATTGAACGTTTACAATTTAAATAAATACATTATTTGCAACTTAAAACTATGGAACATGAAATTTGGCATTATTTGCAATGCAGGTGTTGACCACTCTAAATTTACATCTAAGACCATCATATTTGTTTGAAAACGGTAATCATTGGTCGTCAGTATGGGACAGACCCAAAGAGAGCTCTCGTGCTGTATTCTACATCTAGGCCTATTTCACTTAGGATGTTTGAATATGTTTATCATGTATTTCTCATTGAGAACTTGATAACCACTCAGTCTAGTCAGACTGCTGCTCTGGTTCCTTGGATCAACCACACCTGACGTCTTGAAGAGAAGCCTTCTAGCTTCTGACCTTGAACGTTAAACCTATAAAAATTAAAAGTGTCAAACCACTTTTGCAAAGTAACTTGACTTCGCGTGTGGCACGATATAACATCAATATATAGTGTGTAATGATCATACTCTTTAGGTGACGTTAGCTCGAGTGCGTCGAGTCGTCTTAAAGATAAGCCTTGTGTTTCTGAACCACGATGCTCTCTCTCTCTTAGCGCACTGCCTACTGGCAGGTCCATAGCATATAAAGCCTCTGCCTTCCGATTTCCTCTTCATTTCCACATATGAATGGATCCTTAAATCATCTAACATTCCTAATCTCAGCCTGCCTCTCCCTCTATTTCCTTCCATACAGCAATAATATTGAATTTTTATTTGTAACGGAAGCACAAGTTTGTCTAGGCGTCCTATAGAGAAGCGTTGGGCTTCTGTCCTTAACGTTAACTGCATAGCATCATAGATGAGTAGTCTTTGTCCAAGCGAAAAAAGTTACAAATTATTTTAGTACTACAAATCTGAAGGCTATGACGGATTTCAATGTATATTAATAAACACATCATAATTACAAACATAAAATACTTTAAAATCGTTTCAAATCTAGTATTACAAGTTAGCAAATGAACATTTACGTTATAGGGATGATCCTTAGAGTAGTTTAAGTCGTCTAATGTAGGTGCTGAGAAGGCAGTGAGAAACCACTTCAGAGGCGATACTTTTGAAGCTTAAGATTATTCTCTTGGCCTTCACTAAGAGTATACTTTAGGGTAAGAATAAACTTTTTGTTGAGTAATTGAGTGTTCACGAGATAGTGAGAGAGCTAAGAGCATCAATGTGCGCCTTAGTCCCCACGTGACAAAAAATATCAGGTCTAACTGTTTAAGTGTACTAAACAGGAAAAGAACATAAGAGTATTGAGTTTAAAATAGCTTAACGCATGAACATAAACACAACTAAATAGCACCAAATCATTTAGAGGCAAAACAAGCACTACTATGGCAATATCATCCAAGACGTTATTTAATTAAAAGTAGTTCTACAGGTTTAGCTCGTTACAAAGTTATCCATTTACCTGTCCAGCTACTATCTAAGATTATACTGTTTAGCTAACTGAGAATGTACTATTTAGCTACTATCTGAGATTAAACTATTTAGCTACTATCTGAGATTATACTATTTAGCTACTATCTGAGATTTTTACAAACTTACAGATATGCAGCGATGAAGGATTATTGGCGAATATACAAAAAAGCTTAAACGAATCAAGCCTTGATATTAAAAATTAGTAAGTCTTGATTAATTATATTAGCACAGCACACCGTTAATTAGTTTATTAATTAATTTATACTTACACTGTAAAATTATTTGTATATTTATTTTCACTATAGAACTCTCGACAGACTTTATACTGGCCCAATTAAATATAATTAATTGTAGTCACATTTAACTAGTATTATATTATATATTTACATGTTTATATAAGAAGTTTACAAATTAATATTTATATAATTGCATTACAATGTATTACTGAATAAGTTTAAAATTTCAATATACATAGTTGTATTATAATATATTTAAAGGTTTGCATATTTAGGCAATATTTGCTAAGATTTGCTAATATACTTTAATTTTTCTCTTATAAATAAGCAAAATTTTATCTCAACAATGAATCATAGGTCAGCTTATTATTGTTTGATATTGAATTCTGCCTATCTCAATCATAGACTTAATTGTTTTCCTCTAAAATAACAGAATATTAAATAAATAATAACAATATCAGAAGCTGTAATGCTGTCTAGAAACTGTTAAGGAAATCATCTATTAAACAAAACCATTGCACCCGTCATATAAATGGAAAGTTGAAATTAATGTTAAAAGAATCTGGCATCGTCAAACATTTGTCATTCCCAATACGAATCGACGTGATTAAATTTCTAATAATAGCAGCTTAAGCGGAGGTTAATTAAACTTATTTCTTATTCTTTTAACATTAATTCTAAATCCCAGCCGCGCCGATCTGAGAGAAAAATCTCGGACATTCATAGGACTGGTTACACGGAAAATGGAATAAACTGCCTAACGGTTTAAACATGTGGTATTAAAAAGTGATAGATATCAACGTAGTTGATCATTTCACTATAATGCGTGTTTTTGACTTAATTTTAAGCTTAGCTGCTGACTGTTGAACTTTTCTTAGTGGAAGATCTAAACTGATTCAGAGCAGCTGGTAGCTGAATTTTAATCTACCAGCGGCTGAGTTTTAAGCTACCAGTAGCTGAGTTTTAAGCAGTTGGTGGCTAAATTCTAAACTACTAGCAGCTGAATTTTAAGCTACTAGTAGCTGAGTTTTAAGCTACTAGCAGCTGAATATTATGCAGCTGGTAGCTGAACTTCAGCTGGTAGATAAAAGCTGTTGTAGCTGAATTTTTAAGTAGCTGCTAGCTAATTTGTTACGTTGCTTCTAGCTGAGTTTTTTCCAGTTGTTCCATGGACCCGCCATTACTGGTTAGACTGGCGGAATCGCTTTCAGCACTCTGAGCGCTGGAGTAGCTTGCTGCTTCCTGTAGTCTCAGAAGCATTGTCATCTGAAACAACAATCAGAGGGCTACAGTCGTCCATGATAACAACAAACATTTGGGAACAGCATGATGAAATGGCAGTCTTTTGATTGATATGACAATAGGTTCCTTTAATTAGTAATTATAGATGTATTTAAACTTATTATACATACAGGTAGCTTAACGTAAATATTATAGAAATATATATATATAGAATTATATGTATATTAACTTAATATATAACATATACTTTAACAACTTAATAGCTTAATTATTAATAACTTAATCACTTAATACATAAGATGTAATTAGCGTACTTTCGCTTACAAATAATAGATGTATATTAACTTAATATAAACGTAAATTCACTTACAAATTATAGATGTGCATTAAATGATTGTAGATATAGATCAAGTTAAAAATTATCGACGTATATTAGCTTACTATTGATGTATATTGATTTAAATATTTAGATGTATATTAGTTTACTGTAGGCTAAATGTTAATTAACTTACAATTTTTAGACGGATATTATCTTGAACAGATCAATGCAGTTCACTCAAACATTTAGTAGGCTACGGACTAGTACTATTACTCAGAATTAATTTTATAATATACATATAAATATTTATTATGATCTCTCTTTATACGCGTAGATACCAATTGACGTTTTATTAGGCTGTTCTCTCCCTTCTTGTTCGGTAGGCTTAAATTCTCAGCTTCTTCATAATCCAGTACATTATGTTTTCTAATAGTTAGTGGAAGATACCATTATTTAATGCAGATAGATTACTTTAATGCTTTAATTCAGATAGATTGCTTTAATACCCTCAAAACACAAAATTTTCTTAATGTACCACGATGATATTAGAATAAATCATATAAAATTTCAGACTCAAGTAGGCTCTGCTATATCTACTAATTATGGTATTACCGAACAGAGCTCTGGCTCTTTTATGGCAGCCTCTTTTGTATTGTTATTTGTTTATCTAACTACATGCACGTTCCTATTGTTTGTATAATCTGTGCTGTGATGAACAAATAAACGATACTAAATGAAAAATAAAAATAAAAATTATAGTATTAGGTTATATTACCAGTGGATCAGTATTATTTCCTGATTCAGCTCTAGCCGATGAGTCACCAGCGCTGCCAGGTGTCTGACTAGAAAACTGTGATGTTAAGACAGTGTTGCCACTGCCTGATGTCGACATCACGGCCTGGGCATCATAGCCCACATCTTCGGCCCTGAGGTGCAGCAGAGAGGGCCAGTTTTTGTCCGCTCTTCTGTCTTTCCACGGGTAGTTCTCCAAAACCCATTCTGTTGGGTCCTCCCATTGGGATTTCTGGCCGTGAGACTAAGCAGTGAAATTAACAAATTACAATTAATTTAGCAAATTTTTGTATTTTAGACTCAAGTAGACTCTGCTATAGCTGCAAATTATGGTATTGCCGTACAGAGCTATGGCTCTTTGATGGTAGCCTATTTTGTATTTTTATTTGTTTATCTAACTACATGCACGTTCCTATTGTTGTATAATCTGTGCTGTGTTGAACAAATAAACGATATCTATCTATCTAAAATTTCAATCTATTAATTTTAAAATTTAATAAATCATAATCAACAAGAAATACAGTAATAAAAAAATTAACAGATAATTAAAAGGAGTGTTGCTCAATATATGTCATCTCATAAAAAAGCAATGCAGTACAATTAACAAATCAAATGGTGTCGTATATTAATTATGTCATACAACAAATCTACATGTATAAATGACAAGAAAATTAACGAATATCGAACGAGTGTTGCATATTATAATGTTATGCAATCAACAAGTAAAGCGATCCATGATTATATATTATCTAGACTGTTAAATTATTAATTTAATAATTTTATCTGTGTCCTAGTTTTATTAAATATTTACTTTTCCACATCTTCTGCACTTAATTTTACTATCAACTTAATGACAAGATTTAACAAATCCTATTTAATCTTTTAGAAAAAGTTAAGTTTTTCAGTCATAGGTTCATATAAACTGCAGCAGATAGCAAGTCAGAGCAAATCTGAGAGAAAAAATGTAAAAAAGTACTCAGATAATTTAAACATACGCCTAGAACCAGATGTCATATCTTACAAATGGTGATTCAGAAAATAAAATTAAAATGAAGGGTTTCTTTTATTTGTTATATAATAGTTACACGTAAATAAAGAAACAAAATTTACAATGTGAAACCGTTAACGAAATGCAAAGCTTATTTTTTAGAATCGGGACCCTGCTGCCTCCCAGAGTTACAAGCGTTTGTGGTCATGGAATGTAATGGATAGTAAATTGAAAAATGTTCATACGCAGCAGGTACGAAACTCATGGAACGCAAAAGACACGTTAGAAGCCAGCAATCGATTTCCTTCTTGTGGAGTGTCCGCCAACGCTCTGATATCATTATCCTATGAAGTATCATGTTCTACAAACTGTTTAGCGGAAAAGATAAACAATCTCCGTACAGAACTGAGCGATAAACTGCTGTGAAGTCTAGTAACAAATATTGTGAATGATAATGTAAATCTGCCAACCTGTAAGCCTTCCCTAACGGCTTCCAGAACATACGGAACGATAGAATAGTTCCAGAGATCCGTGAACCAGACTTCCGCAGAACTCAAGTCCATGGGACACGATAAGAACAAGCGAGGACCTGAAAATATTAGGTCATATTTTACATTAGGGCTTGAAAATTAATCTTAAAGAAAGGGCAGATCAGCAAACGTCAAGTAATTTCAATGTTCGATCAAAAGTAGATGAAAAAATTGTGGAAAATGAACAAGAAGCAGAAAATCAAATAATATTTGATTTTAGCTAAGATATATAAAGAAAATATTTCACGTAAAATTATTAAAGAATCAAATTTCATTTTTATTTAAGAAGGTTGATAGATAGTTTCTTTCAATCTGAAATGAAAATGAGATTCACAGTAGAAATAGTAATTTAATGTAGAGCTATTTTGTGGAACTCAATTGAAATCAAACGCACAATAAGTTCGTTAAGGATCACTCACTTCCTAGCTGATTTTATGAACACCAAAGAGATTAACTTGGTCGAGACATAAACGTGATGAACTTGGTTTAATAGCAACTTTAGTACCTAATGTTTAATTAAAGCAATTCCGGTTTAGTCATTTGCCCACTACCAATTTAGTGCATCAAATGGTCTGATAGGGAATCAAACCCATGATAATTGAATTTACCTCAGGATTGGTCTATTGAATTTTCACTGCGCTCTCTGTCGCGCCACACCATGACTCCATGAGCTATTTATATATCTTACAAATGGTAATGGAAATAAAATCAAAATCATACAAAATTACAATTTTTTATCCTATTCAGTATATAAAATAAATCATAAAATAAACATAAGTAAATAAAATAAAATTTGTCAAATATATAAATAAAATTAATTTAACTAAGGCAATATATAAAATATAATAAAAATATTCACGTAAATAAATATAAGCATAATATAAGAAAATAATAAAAATAAATAAATAATGAAATAAATCAATGATTAAAAATTGAACACTACCAGTACAATAAAAATATAATAATAACAAAATATAATAATAATAATAACAATTAGAGTGCTACAGTCACCAATGAAAACGTCGAACATCATTGAGACAAAATCAAGCCGGAGAGCACAAATAACGTCCAAGAACGGTGGAAATTCCAAAATCCAGAAAATCAGTCCATAGTAAATGGAATTAAAAATCATTAAAAAAACCTAATCTAGATCTTACCAATGGTGATGTCAGCCGAACAATGAGCCTCTAGGAACTTGCCCACATGTTGCCAGACTCGAGGCAACCAGTCTAAGATCTTTGCCAGCTCTTCACTGTTGAGCTCTGAGGTGGACACCTCCTCGTCGATGACCTGACGCTGGAGGAACCTGGTCAGAAACCCTCTGACGGGCTCGACGTGGTTGCTCAGGAGGATCCACCGGAAGTTGTGGTGAAGCTGCAGGTTGTTTGTAGCCGTCGTCTGACTCATCGTGCCTATGATGAACGGACTTCTACGCGGATAAATTAATTAATTAATTAATTAACCTACACAGGTAAATTAATCAATTAATTAATTAATATACATAGGTAAATTAATCAATTAATTAATTAACATACACAGGTAAATTAATCAATTAATTAATTAACATACACAGGTAAATTAATCAATTCATTAATTAACCTACACAGGTAAATTAATAAATTAATTAATTAATCTACACAGGTAAATTAATAAATTAATTAATTAATCTACACAGGTAAATTAATCAATTAATTAATTAACCTATGTCGGTAAATTAATCAATTAATTAATTCACATACATAGGTAAATTAATCAATTAATTAATTAACCTACATATGTAAATTAATTAATTAAGTAACCTACACCGTAAATTAATTAATTAATTAACCTACACAGGTCAATTAATCAATTAATTTATTAACCTTCATATTTAAATTAATTAAATAATTAATTAACCTACACAGGTAAATTAATTAATTAATTAACCTACACAGGTAAATTAATTAGTTAATTTATTAACCAATTAGTCAGTCAAATCCAACAATAAATCATTTCGTTCGATATCAGATAATCAGTTAATGAATTAACCAATTAGTTAATCACTTCGTTCGATATTAAATAATCAGTTAATGAATTAACCAATTAGTTAGTCAAATCCAACAATCAATCACTTGGTTTGATATCAAATAATCATTAATGAATTAACCAAATAGTCAATCATATTCAATAATCAATCACTTCGTTCAATATCAAATCATCAATTAATGAATTAACCAATTAGTCAGTCGAATCAAGAAATCAATTAATTACTTCGTCAGATAATCAATAATTAACAAATAAATTAACCAAAAATTTATCACTTCGTCCGATATCAAATAAATAATTAAATTATGGCATAATTAACCAATCAAATCAATCAAACAATTACTAAATTTTTACGTAATACTTTATTATTTAGAAGAGATGTAGATTTTCCAGTAGAACTGCTAACAGATAAATTGATAACAGTGAAAGTTTTATTTAGAATACTTCGCTAGTCTGATGAGGAAGACTCAGATGCAGAATTCAGAACAATATGTTAGAAAATTATAAATGCTCTGAAATCAATTTGTGAATGTGAGTGAAAATTTAACTACAAAATACATTACAAGATTGCTCAGTCAAACTTTAAATAAAAGTTTCATTTAAATCAGCCGGTCTCTCGAATATTGCTATTTAACTCTCTGTAAATAATTCAAGGAATGCGTGCCAGATTAATAATTTAAATATAAATTTGAATGTAGATAAAAACAAATAAATAAATAATAAATCACCATCATCATCATCTTCCCTTGAATCCCAGTTTAAATATGGTTGGGATACGAATAGACTGTCTCAAATCCTGTCCTACATCATATTATCCATCAGTCCATCTGAGACTTTTCCATTTGTTTAAATTTTGCAGCAATTTCTGGAGCCTATGCGCTCACCAACCAAATGCCCTTTCTGACGTTGGTGTGGATCTTAGAGCTTTAGTCGCCTTCTACGACACGTGCAGTCAACGGTTGAGCAATTCTTCTAACAACCCGGACAAAACACGGCCAAATTAATGATTTTAATATAAATATGAATGTAGACATAAATAAGAGTAAATAAATAAGAAATATATATAAATATAAAGTCTATTGAATTCTAGCATAGCCAAGTACATACGACGCTTGGTTCTTGACCGCTAGTAGCGGGTTCAAAGACTCGCCCAGTGACGCCACGTAGTGAAGGTTGTCGAGTATGATGACGGCAGGGAGATCAGTGGCGCTATGTTCACACTGATCAGCTATGTTACTTAGATACTGCCTCAGCTCCTTACCTGACTTCTGATCAACACTGAACGTAGCTATGAGGCCTGAGCCAGGATCCTTGCCTGATCTGTGAGGTACATGTAGTGTTATCAATATAATAGAGTAGTACATGCATTACATCATCATCATCATTATCATTATCATCATCATCATCATCATCATCGTCATCATCGTCATCATCATCATCATCATCATCATTATCGGCCACAATTAAAGTGCTTCTGTCGTCAATAACATTGATATTTATAGAGAAAAGGTCTAAAACGGTGAAAATCCATTATTGAAACACCTTTCCAAACAACTAAACGACAAGAGATGTACATGACAGTCGCAACCCAAAAGAACGGTATCAGCATCATCATCATCATCATCTTCCCTTGAATCCTATTTCAATCAGCGTCGGGATACGAAAAGACTGTCTTAAATCCGCTCTGTCCTACATCATATCATCCATCAGTTAATAGTCTATTTGAGACTTTTCCATTCGTTTAAATTTTTGTAGCAATTTCTGGAGTCTAGGCGCTCACCAACCGAATGTCCTTTCTGACGTTGGTATGGATCTTAGTGCTTCAGTCGCCTTCTACGACACGTGTAGTCACCGGTTGGTCAATTCTTCAAACAATTCAGACCCAACACGGGGAGAAAGAAACAACGATATCAAAATTCATATTCTACACTTACTCCAGCACCAGGTACTCTGCCAGTTTTTGAGCGAGGTAAGTTTTTCCAGTTCCGGTGGGACCACAAAGGATCATCCTGCGATGTTCCAGCAGCAGTGAGATGTATCTCTGGAGGATGCTCTTAGGAATCAATGTCTCAAAGGACAGGCAATCCACACAGCTCTCCCGGTGACCTACGCACAAAATCACAATGTTAATTGTATTAATAGAAATAGAAATTAGATTAATAGAAATGCTCAAGTGTAACTGATAAAAGTGATCCATAAAACAAAACTCTCTAAAATATAATAAAACAGTTATTAAAAGTCATTCACATCACAAAACTGATTAAAAAATATTAAAACACTTTTCTAAAGTAATTCATATAACAGAACGGATTAAAAAATACTAAAACACTTTTCTAAATTAATTCATATAACAGAACGGATTAAAAAGCAAAAAAAACTTTTTAAAAGTGATGTATGGAACAAAAATGATTCAAATATAAGAAAACACTTTTCAAGAGTGAGTCCACTTAATGACGCTTTTCACATTTAAACACTAAGCGAAAAATAATCAAGATATAAGCAAATGACATTTTAGCAACAAGGACATTAAGCACATTCGTAAATCTTTGCTTATTTTAGCATTAAAGAATGATGTATGATGACATTAAGACGGCAGGATTTCTTAAGTTAGTCGATTATGATTATTAGTTTGTTCACTAGTTTGTGAACTTCGAAAACTTAAGCCCCTAATGTAAATAAGTCAGCCAACGATCAAATTAATACAATAAATTTGGATTCATCTTCTATTGCAAATTAAAACACGGTATGTACCCTGAAGGCAGATACTTTCTCTACAGGAAGAAAGCTTTTTTGTTGTGCACACAACACAGGTCAACAAAATAGAACTTTTTTCTCATCAGAGACTAAAATACACTTTTCTTAAGTACTTTTTGAGTTAATTCTTGGAGTGTAAATGCCGGCTAAAGTATTTTTGAATAAATTAAACTGCCAAAAATTAATGCAGTACGAGTATTAAAAGGATAAGTGTTATAATGTGTTCAACGTCAAGTTACAGAAGCACAAGGCTTCTCTTCAAGTCGATTCGACACATTCAAGCTACCGTCGTAAAGACTAAATCAAGCTTATTACAGCCTTCATGTCACAAAAATAGCAACAGCTCAATGCCGTTAGAGGATTTTTTAATATAAGTACTAAAAGAGGAATTTAGGAGCATTGAAAGCGACTACAGAAAGTTTTTAAATAACTCAATGCAGAACTAAATACATGTATACCTTTGAGACTCAGCAAGATTGTGGTGTTTTCTCCGACCAAATATCCGCACGGTAGTAATTCTGGTACTGGTGAACCTTCAAAAAGAAATTCAACAAAATTTAACATTTCTATCTTGAGAAATTCAATAAAATTGAACACTTTCTATCTCGTCTTTTATTAATTTATTTTAGTTTAAGTTCGTAATAATTCACAAAAACTTTTGCGAAACGAATCAATCTGTGGAAATGGTTGTAATAGATTGGAAAAGCTGCAAGAAACTAGTCCCAAATCTCTTCCTGGAGACGTGGGATCAGCGGGCGGCATTCCCTGAAACTACTGGGACAAATGAGACCTTTAGAAATTGTTCTGTGGAGGAAGTTCTTGGTGTTAGAGTTTTTAGTTTTAAAAATTTTAAATTTAAATAAAAAAATTAACTTTACACTAAGGGATTCTTGTATAACTAACACATGATATCGCTATGCCATCACTATGCTAATCTTACTATCACTATGCTTATTAATGTTAGTACTATACTAATATATGCTATCATTATGCTATTCCATGGTATCACAATGCTATTTTATGTCATCACAATGCTAATTTGTCCTCACTATGCTAGTTTATGTCGCAATTATGCTAATTTATGTAATCATTAGACATCGTCACTGGCTCCAGCCAGGGGCGATGTCGCTAAGATATTTGACCGCGGGTCAGCATGTGCGGGGTTCAAATCCTGTGCTCGCCCGCCACTAACATCGCTTTCGAGTGAGGACACTGGCGTTAAAATTAGCTTTACCAGCTTTTTATTTATGCAATCATTATGCAAATCTACTCTATAACTATGCTAATCTATGCTGTCACTATGCTGGTCAATGCTAAGCCTATTACAATACTAGTCAATGCCAAGCTATAATTACGTCAATTCAAACCTTTAGAGCGGACGATTTCTCCTATATTATAACTTCCTATGCTGGATCCATTCAGTCCCATTCCACTGCTTGGATCAAGCCTGTTTATGTGCTCCTGAAATATAGAAAAACCAAAAAAATTATGTGCAATGTAATGAGAATTTAACGTTCGCTTCCTCATATAAGAATGACCTATAGGCTGCTAGAGCATTTATCTACATATAATTTTATTGAAATATATTTGATATTTAAATTCACTAAATTTAGATAATTAAATTTAAAAACCTTCAAATACACATGTTATTTCATTCCAGAATAATATCATGAAAAAGTGAAACCTGACTAATTAGCTATAATAATTACTGTACTTACACTGGATTCTAATAACCCGCTAGGAACTCGTAAAGCATTTTCGAAGACCATAAACACTTAGACTTATTTAGCATTTATTCTAAATGATTATTTCATTGTACTAACCCGCGAGGAACTCGTACAGCAGTCTCGAATACCAAAAACACTTAGGTTTATTTAGCACTTATTCTAAATGACTATTTCATTTTAAAATACAGCTTAAAATAAAGCTTAAATTCTGCATACCTTAAACATTTTTCTGACTGTGTTGTCTAGACTTTCCCAATTCGTTTTGTTGGTAACACTGACAGTACCTATTAGAACACTGGTTCGCTCACCCTAAACATAAATTACTATAAATGATCAGTAACCCTTCACTGACACAAAAGAGTAAAAATTCTAGCATTGAGATATGCACACTAGCCAGTGCTCATTTCTAGAGTGAACGATTACATTTCACAATTTAGAAATAGTTTGCTTTATATTTATTTTTACATAGTATTGTTAGAGATAGCAATAACGGTATAAGTAATAATAATAATAATAATAATAATAATAATAATAATAATAATAATAATAATAATAATACCTCGAGTAGCCGGGCGGCGATTCAGCACGTATTGCTCGAATCGTTTTTATCAAACCCCAGGTTCTTTACACCGGGGTAATATAAAAAAAAAATAATAATAATAATAACAATAATTATATATATATATATATATATATATATATATATATATATATATATATAATGGTATATCAAAAGGAATGTTATAGATGATTTAAAGATCCACTCGTATGTGGGCATGAAGAGAATGGACCTGCCAGTAGTCAGTGCACAAACAGAGAGAGAGAGAGAGAGAGAGAAAGAAAGAAAGTTGTTAGAGAAATTTGATGTTGATCGCCGAGAAAGAAGTTCTGAGATTAGAAGCTCAATACAAGTGTCTCTCTTAATCTATTTAATCACTTTAATTTAACTTTCGTTTAACTTTAAATTTAATAAACACTGACAAAACAGTTCATTTTCATGACAGCTGGCTGGAGCCAGTGGCTATGTCGGTAAGATATCTGAACGAGGATCAGTATGTGCGGGGTTTAAATCCTGGGTTCGCCTGTCACTGACATCGCTTTCGTGTGAAGAAACTGACGTTAACATTAGCTTTTCCAGCTACGCCAGAGATGTGTAAATTACAAACCTCAGTCGCCCTGTTGGCAGGTCCAAGCCTAACAGCTACAGTAAACCTGTGCTCTGACTTGTTCAGTGCCTCAACCGCAATGGCATCTAAATCAATCAGTTAAACAATCAATCAATCAATCAATAAATCAATCAATCCATCAATCCATCCATCAATCTATCCATCGATCGATCTATCTATCTATCAATCAATCAGTATATTTTTATTCTAAAAATTAAATTAGCTAATTATATTTTCCTGACTAACAATAAAGTTTGACGGTATTATATTTAACAGTTGAAAATATATTTCAGAATTAAATACAGAAATAGAGCTAGAATAAATTCATCTAAATTTAGGACAATGCAACATTTCATAGAATCAAAAGAATCTGTCCATTTGCTTTAAAAGCAGCAAATAATATAAAAAATCAGGAGGGTAGTACATTTATCAATAATTTTCGATTTTTAAGTGCTAGATTGAGTGTGCAGGAATTTTAGTGCACATATTACTTCAGCAAAACATTTCCATGGAATATTTTTAATATTTTTGAATATTTTCAAAGGTGGGGTAATAGCCCATTTGGTCTTAAAAGCCAGCTCTAACACTGTCCAAACCCTTAACCACATTGCTGCACTATGTTATTGCAATAAAAATGGTTTCAATAACGGTAATAATTACGATAAAATGAACAAAACCTCATACCAAACTTGGTCGGATCTTCCAGACTGATTCTGCTTTTCGGTGAAATATTATCGGATTCTTCAACACAAGCTTTGTTCAGGCCTTGCTCTTCGATCATCTTCTGCATTCTCTCATTATCTGACTTCAACGTTATTATCTCGTTCTGTATGTACAATAACGCTTTTCTTAATAAAAAAAATTAACTAATTCTAATTAATTAATTCTAATTCCTCGTAAGCTAACTGTTTCCATTATGTTACTCGCATAAAAAACACATAATTTTAAACAAGTTCCGTTTTGTATCGGTCCAAGTTTATACCGTCCTCCATCCAGAATATGCATGCTCATAAAACTCCGAAGTTTAAATACAATGTAATGAAAATATACCAAGAAAAATAAAAATTAAAGGCGTATTGGAGTAATCAGCTACGATAAAAAGCCTATGTAGCAAATATTCTATGTTTTCGGCAGAAATTTATATCTCAACTTCTACAGTGAAAGAGTAAAAGGAAGAAAGAAAAAAAGGAAAAAGAAAAAAATATAATAAAGAAATACGAAGAAGAGCCCACAGAGATATTACTCGTCTTATTTACGATTAACTAGATAACAGTATGATTTATTAAACACAAAAAAGAACCCGTAAAGTGCTCTCGAAGACCGGATTATTCCCTCAGAAGAGCTACTGAAATAGTCGTTTCAAGATAGATTAAATAGAAACAAAGAACTAATTGATTTACGTCACTGACATTGCCTTATGGCGAGGAACCGGACGTTAAATTCTTATTAGTTGATTGATTGATTAGCTATTTGATTGATTAACTATTTGATTGATTAACTAATTGATTAATGGAATAACTAATTGATTGATTTATTAACTAATTGATTGATTGACCTACTAATTGATTGATTAACTAATTCTTTGATTGATTGATAAACTAAATGTTTGATTGATTAATTGATTGAGTGATTGACCTTCATCCTGTTCATGGTCTCCCGGAGACTCTCCAGGTGGTGGGCGGAGCTTAGTGCTTCCAAGCGGATGTCCGTAAGCTTCATGTCCTTGTCGTGCAGCTGCTCCTGGAGAGCAATCACGACGTCCAGGTGAGGTCCGGGTCCATCTCCGGGTGAACTCGAGTCCTTACTGACGCACTGCAGCTGTCTGCAAGTGTGCAGTATAAATCAATCAGTCAAGACACCCGTTTTCTTTTTCGTGTATGTGTACATGTTTGATGTATTTATAAGGATAAGGTCGAATTTACCGATATGTATGTGAATTTATGAGTTCGTACGTGAATGTGAGTGTGTATGTATACTTCTGTGTGTATGTGTACTTATGTGTGTGTACATGAATGTGTGTAAGTACGTGTATGTATGTGTATGTATGTGTAGCCTATATATGTGTATGCACGTGTATGCATGTGTGTGTATGTGTATATACGTGCATGTATGTATACGCGTGTATGTATGTGTACGCGAATGTGAGTACGTGAATGTGTGTATTTATGATTGGGCAGTATTTAAAATCCGTACCTGGAAGAGTTAACACACGGAGTATTGGGGGTGCTTAGAACTCTCGTGGCTGCAGAGGTTTGAAGGAGAGGTGAATTGGGCACCGAGGAAACCATCTGAGCGTCCCTCTCAAACACTCCTCCCTCCTCGGCACTTTCTGCCTCGGACCAGGCTTTCATCTTACGTCGAGAGAAGGCCTTTGTGATAGAGGATTTCAGCTGAAAGCAGTCATAAAAACGACGAATGGGGGATTACATTCGCCTAAGCAATAAGAGCAGCTTGAGCGGATTTACGAATAATCTTACAACACTTGAGATTTTTCTTCAATGCCATCAATGCTCGGTCTTTCAAAGTGGTCGCCCATTCAACAATACCGGCTAGAGCCAGCGGCGATGTCGGTAGGATACTCGACCGCGGATCAGTATGTGCGGGTTCAAATCCTGGGCTCGCCCGTTACTGACATCGCTTTCGAGTAAGGAAACTGACGTTAACATTAGCTTTACCAGATTTTTATTTTTACCCGGGACAGATGTTGCTTAGCTTAGTTGTAAGACGCACACGCTGCACCAAGTGAACTAAATCCCGTCAAATAATTATTTATTATTTCTTCAATTATCTAATTACAAAACTAAAATTTACGCTCTGATCGGCATCTTAGGTTAAAAGTTCAAACCCACCCTAGATTTATTCCACAGGTCTCATAATATATAGCTTAAAAACTTCAAAACGTTATAGATGACTTAAAAACTCTTAACGTTATCTAGAGCGCTGACCAACTGAGGTATTTAATTTGACATACCCAGCTTGATTTCTTATGCTTCTTGTCGAGGCTGGAGACATTACCGTTGGACTGTGCACTAATATTAGCGAATGTGCAGACGTTGTCCATAGATAAGTGAATACCAAGACCTAACACAACACAGCAACAATTTATGTATATGAAATAAATCTGTCAATTTTAATTAATACATTTTTGCTCTAACTAATGAATCAAAGAATATTTCCCTTCCATAGATGATGTCAGGAACGTCCTTTACATCGATATAAATGATTGTCTAACTGTTAGTGCTAAACATTTAATATATTGTCATATTTTACAAGCCTTACAAGTATATTTTGCAAGATTAAATCCCGCCCGATTTAATATTTTACGGTTTTATCAATTTTTTAAATTTTTGACAAACCCGTTAATATTCAGCACTATTTACCTATATCGCTAATGAATAACTTTATCAAAATCTTTTAGAAAATCATTTACTGGCGTCCATTTAAAGTGGGCTCAAACGGAAAATTATTTGTCACATTTTTAACATGGGCAGACAAAAATTAAGTTAACGGGGTTTGACATATCAGCCGAGAATTCTAACCGAGATAAATGGATTATTATAAATATATATTACAAACTATCCCAACCCCAGTTAAACTATGACTCAATGGAAGATGATGACATTATAAAAAAGATAAATCTGGTAAAGCTAAGGTTAACGTCAGTTTTCCTCACTCGATAGCGATGTCAGTGACGGGAGAGTCATAATTATAATTATAATTATACATATAATTATAGTATGGTTTGATGGTTAATCCTTGGTTTCTGTTGCTCGGTTCGTGCATTATTTTTCATTTCTTGTTCTGTTTATACTGCCATGTATTTGGGTGAAATAAAGATCATATAGTATGTATTTGTAATTTATATTGTAAATAATACAAACCCGGATGTTGACTGAGCAGTTCATTTAGGGCCAGCTTGCCAGTGGTAGAGGAGAGAGAAGATTGGCGGTGGAGGGGCGAGAGGGCGGGGGAGGGAGTGGGGGGAATTGACCCCTTCTTGTTCAGAAAACCTGAGAATTGAGATTTACTCTGCTGCTGTAGTGACATTAGAGTCTGCCTGAGCTCTTGTAGTTCTGCTTCCTATAATCAATCAATCAATAAATCGATCAAACAATCATATCAATCAATCAATCAATAAGTCTAGTAGTATATCAATTAGCGAAATATTTAATAATTCACAAATTCATCAATGAATAGATCAAATGCTTCAGTGGTATCCTATAACTAAAATTAAAGCAATTTACGATTAATGACTTCAAATCAGACCACGTTCATTGGAATGAAATTCAGTAAGAATTCTATTTATGATTCAACATCTGACAGTGATAAGACACGTCTTAGAAGATGCGCTATTAATGAAGACAATAATAATAATAATAATAATAAAAATAATAAAGGTTTAACGTCCGTTTCCTCATCTAAGATGATATCAAGGACGTCATAAATAAAGTCAGTGGATTAGATAAATGACAAATCCACCACCCTACCTTTTGTTCGGAGGCTGCAGTCAACTTCTGAAGTCGAGTGGTCATGTTAGAAAGACTCTGTTCAAAAGCCGTCACCACGTGAACCTAGAGAGCATCAATCAATCAATTATGTAATCTACAGTTAATTAATTAATCTGTCAAATAATTTTTTGTTAGTGAACGCCTAGGAAATTCTAAGAGCTTACTTTGAAATTTGTACAAAATTTTCTTATCCAGACCATAGTTAAATTGGGATGCATGGGAAGCCGATGATGATGATGACATTGATGATGATGATGTTGATGACGATTATGACGATGATGATTATAATGATGATGATGGTGATTACGATGATGATGATGATGACGACGATGATGGTATTGATTAGTATCCAGACTGAATATTAAACATACATTTGTTGTTAGCTGGGTGGTTAGGGTCCCAATCTTCTCCTGAGCCAAATCCAGTTCCCGTTTCAGTTTACGAACCTACAACGTAAAGAAAAGAAGCTTAAATTTAAGCTTTAACTGAGTTGAGCCGGCGACAAGTCGCTAAGTTGATTGACAGCTGATCTGTATGATGTGATATCTGTATGATGTGATTTCTGTATGATGTGAATTCTGTATGATATGATTTCTTTATGATATGATTTCTGTATGATGTGATTTCTGTATGATGTGATTTCTGTATGATGCTATTTCTGTATGATATGATTTCTGTATGATGTGATTTCTGTATGATGCTATTTCTGTATGATGTGATTTCTGAATGATGTCAATTCTGTATGATATTATTTCTGTATGATATGATTATGAAGTGATTTTCAAAGATGTTGCATAATGTGTTTATCTGTACAATGTGATTTATTTCATGTATTTAAATGTGCGGTTCTAATAAATTCAGTATAATGAATTATGTTTTGAATAGTTGACCTCTTGTGCTTGTTTCTCTTCGGGAGTGGAGTAGACAGACGACACATTGGAGGCTAGAGACAGCATTGAACCGTGAACTGTAGAGAGAACATTATCATCACATAGTTACATGCCGTCAAATATCATTGTTAATAATATATACCATAATTAATACTAATATACCACAGTTAATAATAACACAGTTAATAATATATATACCATAGTAAATAATATATAACACAGTTAATAATATAATACCATAGTTAATAGTGTATAACACATTTAACAATATAATACCAAAGTTAATAGTGTATGCCATTGCTAAAAATATTTAAGGTTGGTCTATTTTTCACGGGCCCGGACACATCACGGGGAATAATATTAATTAATAATATACACTGCAACATTACACTCATCCAAAGTGCTAAGTTCGTTAGCATATGAGGTAAGGTCAAGAAACATCATCCTGATGAGAATAGACATAACAATTCCCGGCAGAGTTTACGTGGGAATTCTCACCGCTAATATAACACAGGTATAAATTAATAGAAAACAGCCTATTTAGAGATTATAGACTGCAGTCTAAAGGGGAATTGATCTGCGATCTGTCAGATCTGTCTTTGATCCGCTTTCACTATTAAAATCCGAATGTAGAACTTTGCTATGGAATCGAATATAATGTAATCACACTGGCTGGAGACAGTGGCGAAGTCGGTAACATACTCGACCGCGGATCAGTATGTACGGGATCGAGTACATACATTGTTCAAATCCTGGGCTCGCCCGTCACTGACATCGCTTTCGAGTCAGTAAACTGACGTTAACCTTAGCTCTACCAGCTTTTACATTCTAAATCGTCCTACCCTCGTCCTCTTTGGCTGAAGCACGCCGAGCCGAGCCGGTCAACTCTCCAGACTGACCCGATGACCTATTGACCCTAGTCTCGCGAGTCGAATGACTTCGATGACTCATCATGCACTGAGATGACCTCCAGCATGAATCATCATTTCTTCCCTGAGGCGATTCCACCGGAACCGAAGCCGTAACCGCGTGATTCCCTACCGGATACCCGTCCCTTCCGCTACCGTACCTCGGTAAACTACTCGACTTCTGAGCACCAGATCTTTTCTCTTCTTCTCCGGGTGCTGCCACCTCAAAACAAGATCTGGGCGAGTTCTGATGATGAACATCAGGATTTGGAATATGATGCTGGAATAGACCTTTTCCAGTTTCACTTTTATTTCTCCGGCTAGGACCCGGTCCGCTGAAATATCTGAATCCACCAGAAGAAGACGCCGAAGGACTTGGAATATTGGAGCTCTGAGAATCAACCAGGCTTCTGTTACTTGACAAATGAATGGAACCATTGTCCAACTCCCCTTTCTTCGGAGTAGAACTGGAAAATTGAAGTCTATCTTTTAAAGCTACGCCAGGACTAAGCAGCCTAGATGGATTGATTATTTTGTCTCTTTCGCTGCTTCCATAGGCGGAGTAGGAACGGTTAAATCCTGGAGTCGAGATGGCTTTGGTAACTCTTCCCTCGTGGATCACGTATCCACCGGATTCGAGGCGTTGATGCTGAGGTTGGCTGGATAACCCAGATACACTGAGCCCGTGACAGCTAGCCGCCTGTCGTTGTTGATCCCTTGCGTTGAAGGACCGATTCTTACCTCTACCTTCATCGAAGCTTCCGTGAACGTCAGCCCTCAGCTGAACATCTGATGAGAGCTTTCTCGAATCCTTTCCACCTCTTCCACTCACAGTATCCTCTTCGCTCTCTCCAATCCATCCTTCCAGCGCCATGTCACACGTCACTTCAAACTCATCCACCGGTCCAACTTTAGGATCTTGAGGTCCGCTGTGCTCCGGGATCGACACTCCGTTTGGTTTGCGCGAAGCAGGACCAACCACGGATCTTCCTCTCTCGCTCTTTCTCGCCTTTGGAAGAGTTGTTCTTTCCTCGCTGCCTCTGTCGAAGGAACCTTCCACTGGTGGTTGCTTGTTTTCGATGCGGTATTTTTGCCAGACTGAGTCGCTGGTGATTGACCTCCCATGGTGTGTTTCAGCCTCAGAACTGGAACGGTGTGCCGGGTGACCCTGAACCGATGTGGTACTGAGGTACTGCTGAAGACCTCTGGGATTAAAACTGGCTGTTGCACTCGTACTGAAAATAATAAACAAATAAACCGGATCATGCCAGATACACACTGGTTTTTGACTGGTTCTACATCAGCTTGATCTAAAACCTGTAAAAACTGGTAAAAGCCGGTAAATACTTGTAAACACTGGGTATTCAGACCGAGGGTATATCGTTACTTATTTATATATGTAGTATTCATTATCAAGTTGTTCTTGAGATTAATTTTTACGCAAACATAAAAAATAAGCAAAAATTCTACGTTGGTTGAACATTTAAACACAATGACATTTAATTTGATTTTTTTAATTATTTTATTTTATAAAATCATTCCTGGTATCATAAATATTTTCCCAATTGAATTATTACTTTTAGAACTTTATTAAATGTTAGCAAACCAGCTTGAAGAGATGACTACATCTTAGGCTCTTGAAAACTATGAAAACTCAAACCACTTTTAACACCACATTTACTACATCGTGTGAATTCTCAAATACATTAATTCAATTAATCTGTCCAATCGTTCGTCAGAACTCGTCTTTAAATCCAACAATGTAACAACTCTATTAACCTGGATATAGGCAGCTGAGCGCTTCCCATACGGGGCCCTGAACTTCTTGAAACCAAAACAGAACTTTTCTCTTGAGCTGACTTCCCGCCCCCTTCGCTGACATATCCGCTAGAGCAGGCAGTGAAGCAGTCTACAGAGCGCTGGCGCAGACTAGATCCATCTGACACGTAACCATAGTGGTCTACGGCCTCGAACTCTGTACCACAGTCTCCCTCTTCCGCTATACTGCAGCGTAGACCTGCAGAACAAGCAATTAGTTACACATGTGAACTAAAGTTAGTAAATGATCAGTAACTGATAACCGACTACATTCAATAAGTTAGCGTTATTAACTACAATTAATAAGTTACCAATTACAATTACAATTAATAAGTTACCATTACTAACTGCAATTAATAAATCACAATAGGCCTAATCAACAACAATTAATAAATCACAATAGGCCTAATCAACAACAATTAATAAATCACCATATCCAAAAACAATTAATAAGTTGCCATTACCGACTATTATCTTAGTTGCTATAATGTTAGTTGGATTTGAGACAGTCTATTCGTATCCTAACCCTAGTTAAACTGGGATTCGAGGGAAGATGATCATGACGATGATCTTAGTTGCTATTACTAACTAACTAAATATTTAATTTAAATTACGATTTCATTGAGAAGAAGTACTTAATGGTCTACCTCTGGCCTGGGAAGCCAGTTTACCGGAGTTCTGTCTCCTGACGAGAAGCCTGTTGGGGTCTATGATGGGCCGGTGCTGCTGCCCATTGTAGCCGGGCGACAGGGGGCCATTGGGCCCTGGGCCCGCCACAAGCCTGCCCAACATATTCTCACACCCAAAGTCTAATCCATTCTGTTTGGATCTCAGCCTACAACAATAATCAATCAACCAATAAGAATTTAAAGCCGGGTTCCTCGCCATAAAAGGCAATGTCAGGGACGTCTCTTGCAGAATCTGCACTAATAGGTACCAAAGCACCACGATGACGACTGAGTACAAATAATCTCAATTTCATTACATTCAAATTGGAATTTTTTAGAGAATAGTAACATACTTCGATTAGAAAGCCCATCCTCATCATCATCTTCACTTCAATTCCAGTCTAACTATGGGTCAGAATTACAAAATTTTGTAGCAATTGCTAGAGCCGAATAAACTATAGTAAATAAAATAAAATCAAAAAAATTTCTCAACCTTCTTCCATCTCCAGATAAATCCTGTATGATAGATTTATCACTCGACGACAACCCCGGCGACTTGGGATAGAGTTGTGCTGCCGAGCCTGTCGTTAAACCTCTATTAAGCACCCCACCCTGAGCGATTGACGCGTAGGGGGACGAGGTCACGCTAATTGGGGGCATCGGTTCGATACCCAAGGCCCGTATTGTTTCTTCAGAGAGGGGGTCGGGCGCCCCACGAGAAATCTGGGGGGAGAGAATGACGGATGAGGAGGAATTTCGGCGAGAGCCCGCTCCAATGGGCTTAGTATCCTCCGTGAGACTTTCCTTTCGGATAGGGACAGGAGGAGGGGGTGAGGTTATCTCACGAGACATCCTAAGATTCGAATCGTCAACCACCTCATCCGTGTTGAAGGTAACGTGGGTGGGAGATCTGGTGGAATCTTTGCAGCGATTTCTCCTCAAACTACCGCCTTTCTCTGTGCTGGAGATAGAGGAGTTAGCGGATTTGGTAGCATTCGTAGTTTTATCAACGCAAATTTCAGCAATGTTAGATTCGTTTTCACAAGGCTGTTGAAATCTAACTGTAATCGTACGATCGTGGACCACATTCGCTACCACTTTGCCACCTAAGTTATCACATCGACTATCGTACACTGTTGCGTCGTTAGTGTTATCCGAGAGAATCGGTGAGCCTGAATAGTTTGTTAAAACAGTTTCACCTACATTTTCTTCTTTAGATTGCTTTTCTGGCATTAAATTTTGATTATTAAGTAAAGCATCGCTATCAGGTGATTGATCGTTATCATGTAGGGTACCATTGTCAGGTAGCACTTCATCATCAGGTAACGTTTCTCTGTCAGGTAACGCTTCGGTATCTAATACGTTATCATTGCAAGAAAAGGCACGGTTTCCGTCTCTTTCGCCACAGTTTCTTTCTATCTTACTGGCACACCCGTCCTGGTCGCTATTCTGAGAGCTTCCACGCTGGATGTCAGCAGAGAGATTTCTGTTCCAGGTATCCGTTGCATCATCCGGATTATTTGCTACGCAATAGTTTTGTAATTCCTTGGAATCATCATGCGAAGATTCCTCCCTTCTTTCTCCACTGCTCTGAAACGTAGAAGTAGGATTGGTTTTCTTTACAGAAACAATTTTACATGATTTCGCTGCTGAACTCGCTGAGCTCCCTGTCATCATACGAACCTCGCCAGCAGAAGCAGCCGAAGGTCGAATTATTTTTGATTTTGTAGTGGAGGTTGAGGGGGGAACGAGCCCCCGAGGCCCCATGGCTCTCCGGGCCTGAGGGGAGCGAGTCTCACTGGCAGGGGAGGACAGCCCACTTGTGACCCCTTCTCGACTGCCCCGGGTGCTACTAGTTCCTCCCCGAGGTAAACCAGGGGCACCGACGCCGGAGTGGCACAAACCATTAGCACCACCAGCACCGAACCCAGACCCACCCGTGTGGAGGCTATTGACACTTGAGGCTGACGGGGTTCTGCTCGGGGTGGAAGGACAAGAAGAGGTGGGTGAGGGAAAATCTCTCATCCCAGCTCGCTTTATATTACCATCCGCAATATTATTATTACACACGTCCTTCATACGTCCACTGATGCCTGTAGGTCGTTTGGCTCCGCCCAATGATCGCAATCGAGGGTCACCACTCAGTCTATCCAAAGAATTAACTTTTTCGTTGCCAGCACGATGCGAGGAATCCTGGCCTGGTTTACGGGTAGAAGATGGATCGGCCTGGGGGTAGCGGCAGGTAGGCTGCTGGAGCTTAGACACTCTTACCCGCCCTCCACCCGGGACGCTGCAGGAGGAGAGGTCAGGGGAGGCCAGCCCGTCTGCACTGCGGGCTGAACCAGGGGTCTGCCGCCCCTGACGGGCTACGGCGATGTCTGCGCCTGCAGATGATGAATAGGTCACGCCCGTCCTTTTACTGGACACCTTTTTCTGTAGCGCTGGTAATCTGCAAAAAACAATGAATAATTTTAATACTGAATTGGATAGTTACTGTTAGTATACTGTTACGTTAATCTTTGTGACGGTAGCTCGAGTGTTTCGAGTTGTCTTGAAGAGAAGCCTTGTACTTCTGAACCTTGACGTTGAACACACTACAACCTACTTAATACTGAATTGGTCTTTCAGCTTTTATACCCGTCCAAAGAGCAGTCGATGAGTCTAGTGTATGAGATTCTGGGCACAAAATCCCACACAATGACATTTTAAAATATTCAGCTTTCAATTTAAATCAATAGATGTCAATCATGTTTAAAAAGAGGAGTATCTTAGTCCGAGTTACCAACTTATCCCGATGCCCTTCTTCAAGGAAGCTATGATCGTTGAAGAGTCCTTCATAAACTCTTCCAACAATAATCTGTTAGAATAATAATAGTAAAGGTTTAACGTCCGTTTCCTCATCCAGGGATGATGACAGGGAAGTCCCCACAGCACACATCACTATAGATCAATTCACCCAGACCAATCTGCAAAAGAAATTTGTGAGGTGAAATTAACCGAACGCTACAGCTATCACGTTCGAGATTTCCTAAGAGACCATATTCTTTGTACCACCTTGGCTAGGGGAACCGGACGTTAAATTTTCATAAGAATAAAGCGTTACAGTAGACATTTACTCGAGGAAAGATTTTTTGACAGAGTAGTAATGTTTTCAGGTCAATTTTACCGCAGACATATTGGTTTACACGTAAAACATCGTGCGGATTTCGATTTACTGTAAAAACAAACAAAAGAAGGAAACTTGATTCCCCCGGCCATGGTACAGATAGAGGCACTGGCAGTCTTCTGCTAAAAAGATGCTCTTTAAACCTTTCTTCAGAACTTGCGAAATGTACTGTTCACATACATTCTAAAAGACTAAGCAAGCATGATACTTGTGTGTACTTTTTTAGGGAAAAAGTATATGATCATTTAGATTTATATTTTATAACAGAATCATAAACATAACTGATAGTTAACACAATCAAAATTTATTAATATTAACTAGTTATTTTAAGTATTTGTTATAAAAATCATACTTTATTAATATTAGCAAGTTATTTTATGTATTTGTTATTTCAGAAATTTCTAACAAAATATTCATTATTAATAATTTATTAAAAATTATTAAATATTTATAAACCTTAAGCTGCAATCATCTATATTCTCTTACGTACTTGACATTACCTTATGGCGAGGAACCGGACTTTAAGTTCTCATTGATTCCTAATGATATTCATGCTTGCAATTCAAATTGCAATCATTTAAAATAATAGCTTAAATAACGGGCTTAGCCGGTGGCTCGTTTGACAGCGAATTAGTACGTGCAAGGTTGAAATCCAATGCTCACCCTGTCAATGACAAGCTATCGTGAAGGAAACTGACGCTAAACTTGGCTCTGGCTCAAATAAAGATATCAGATTTAATCTGGAATAGGATAGAGAGGTGGAGTGGAGGGAGATAAGGGTCAAGTAGGGGCGGGATAGAGGAAACTGAAGAATACTGGGTTGTGGAGTCTGACGTACTTTCAATCCTTCAAAAATAAATAGAAAATATCCCAGTGAGTCCTGAATTATCAATAGACTGGAATACTAGTGTCCGCATGCAGATAGTTTCATCATCATAATCGACATCGTCGTTGTCGTCAGGGTCATCATCATCATCATCATCATAATCGTCATCACTATTTAGATAGAATATATATACGATAAATACGAATAATTATCCATGTTGTCTCTGGGTGTTTGATCAATATCCAAACAGTGGACGGTACGTGTCATAAAAGGCGACAAAGCACTAAGATCAAAACCAACGTCAGAAAGGGCATTCGGTTGGTGAACGCCAAGGCGCCAGAAATTGCTACAAAAGTTTCTAAATCCCGACCCTTGTTAAACTGGGATTAAAGATAAGATTACGAAGATGATGACGAACTATGAATAATTAATATTAATCTGCCTATATAATTAATTTTAAATTTTTATTTGATTTTACAGCTACACCAGGCCAATGAATAAATATCACTAAATGATAAATATGTCAAACAATCTGCTAATATAATAAATTATATATTTTTAAATAACTTGACAGCTACATCAGGCTATTATAATATCCTGGGAGAATATTGGAAAGGGTAAAGGAGTATGGGAACGATGGGAAGAACTCATCGAACCAGATGGATAAACTTTTAAAACAATCAGCTACTCGTGTCTGAAAAACACGCAAATGTGAAAATAATGTTTGAGCTGATAAAACATTCAGATATGCCGGAATGTCCATTTAAAAAACACGAGCTGCTAATAGGTGCTTCATCGTCTGCTATACTTCCATAGTGATATTTTTAAAGACAATATATTTTTTACAATTTATGAGATGTGGCCCAATTTTATAGAAAATATATTTTTACAATTGAAGAGATGTGTGCTATTTTTAAAGACAATATATTTTACAATTTAAGAGATGTGTGCTATTTTTAAAGAAAAATTATTTTTATAATTTACGAAATGTGTGCTATTTTTAAAGAAAAATTATTTAAACAATTTAAGAAATGTGTACTACTTTTAAAGACAATATATAAGACAATAATATTACATTTTTACAATTTAACAGATGAACACTCAGAAGACTGTCACTGATGATGCTTATGAGAAGAGAGGCCAAACAACGAAATAATACAACACAAGACATAAAAGTATCAAATATTATGTGATAATAAAACAGACTACAACCAATAGAATCCTATTTTGCGGCACCCTAATGTTCCGCTCCGCTTCTGAAGTAGTGGTTGAAACAACAAGAACGTGACAGTTAGGCCTACATACGAGTTATAAAACAAACCATAAGAGCTACTCTGGGTTTAAAAGGCCGTGCACTATGTTTTATCGCTGTTTTAGACGTGCTTCTTTTATATGCACAACATAATGCCATACAACGAAGATTTAAAGTACGGTTTTCACTGAAGACAACTTCAAAGGCGTCCCAAGAACATACATATCACTACAAGCAGTAATAAATGATCTTTGTTCACCAACATACATGGCAGTTAGCAAGAAATATAATAAAAAATAGGTATAAAAAGCTTCGCAGTATAAAAAGTGCTTCGCTGTATAAAAAATTACACCGCGAAGCACTGATAAACACTCAGACCGAGAAGAAAATGATATAACCGTGCACTCGGTTCGTCTGAGAGCATAGATGATGATGTTCATAAGACGGAAATAAATGATAAATTATCATTTTGTCAGTCTCCGAACGGGACGCTAAAAATTCACTGCACTGTATGATATCGAATAACCACATGTACTCGTTATTACGATATCTTTATTCTTAGCAGCATCGTACAAGAATGTAAATCTCATACTGATAGTACCAAGGAATGATAGAGTACGCATCTATGCTAGAAATCTCTGAGCTACAATAATTGATCCATCATTGTCTAAACTTTCGACGAACCGTCAGATAAGAAACAATACTCTGAGCTCGCCTCGTGTTTTATGATTTAATCCATGAAATGATCCGAGATAACGAAAAGAATCATAACTGTACAGAGCAGCGTTTCTGTATTCGTCAGTATTTGATTACCATTCACCCTGATGTATACTGATGCCAGAGTAGCAAAGAGGGAAATGACGTTAAACGACTCAATCTAACTCACGACTCTCTCCCTCTCTCTTAGTGCACTGTCTACTGGCAGGTCCATTGTATATAACACCTCCACTCTCTCTGTCTTCCGCTTTCCTCTTCATTTCCACATATGCGTGGCCTAACTCACGTATTAGTATTATTATCATTATGTGTGTTCATATGAACTAGGAATAAAAGGAAACGCAATACACAATAACTATCTGAAAAAATATATACCTAGCTATACAACAAAATTATCTAAAGATAAATACCTAGCTGTTATAAATAACTAGGTACTACGCATATACCAAGCTGTTCCAAATAACTAGCTACTAGGCACCTACCTAGCTGTTCCAAATAACTAGTACTAGGCACCTACCTAGCTGTTCCAAATAACTAGCTACTAGGCACCTACCTAGCTGTTCCAAATAACTAGGTACTAGGTAGAGATGGGAATCGAACCGAACCCAAACCGAACCGAACCCTAAAATCTAGAATTTTGACAGCACCGAACTCGAACCCAGACTCTGATCGAACCCGAACCGAACCCGAACCCAGATTCTGGCTGAACCGAACCGAACCGAACCCGAACCCAGACTCTAGCCGAACCCGAACCGAACCCAGACTTCGTCCAAACCGAACTGAACCAAACTCTTGGAGTTCCTTTCTTCTTCACCAGCCTGACATTAAATAAAGATAGTTAGAACAATATAAATATGTATTAGCTTTTGCATTTAAAAGTCTTACAGTATCCAACAGCATAAGGAAAGGCTGGCAAGGCTGGTTCCGACACAAATTTTAAAATGGCAGCGGTGCAAAGGAATGGTAGCGGGAAGCGAGACGGGCCTACAGAAGATAAAATGACTCGGAATTGAAATATGGAATGAAGATTAACAACAAAAGAGACAAAAGTGATGAGAGTATCCCATAAGAATTTGAAAATGCTTTCAAAGACTCAATCTAGATGGATTTGTTCTTGTTAAATTCAAATTATGAATTTTTTCTAATTTTAGTGTGCTACCTTAATATTTTTGCAGCCAGATTTACAAATAATTATATATGACATTCTATATGTGTTAAGGCTATATGGAGTAAATAATTTTTCACCATAGCGTTGCAATAATTTCATAACTATTTTCGTAACTTCATAATTGATCTGAGAGTTTCAGATTTGAAACCATAAGGTAAATTGTGAAGCTTATTATTGGTCAGTTGATAGCAAACGGTGTATATTATGATCATTTTTCTATGGAAGTACACGTGTTTACCAAATCATCTTTATTTAACACTTTTATGTTACCAAATTGCACTTTGTCTCTGAAATATTGGATCAAATTTTAGCCAAGACATTTCCACTTAATTATAAACGTATCTAATATATATAGGCCTATAGTGACAATAAAAATTTAAAAATTGATGAAGCATTCTATTTGCTAGTTATAATCAAGTAAAGTCTTTCAGATACAATAATAAAGCTAAATATCTATATTATGAACATTTGTTGGTCATCTAACAATATTTTAAGAAATTTACAGGAATAAATACCACTTCTCTCCTTTTTAATTGTCATATTTTTACCCAGGTGAAAAAATGTGGCAGCTAGTATGACTTAATGATTTTTTAAGCAAATTTACCATAAACCATTTTAAACATGTTTGTCATAACCATGATTATTATACGTAAAGTTAAACAATTGCAACATTATCCATACCAAACCTTTTCGAACTCGAATCGAACTCTTGCGAGTTGGAAAGCAAGCCGAACCCGAACTGAACCCGAACCCTTGTTAGAACCGAACCCGAACCGAACTGAACTTTCATTTTGAACGAACCGAACTGAACCGAACTCTCAAATTGTCAACTGCTAACCGAACCCGAACCGAACCGAACTTTCATTTTGAACGAACCGAACCGAACCCGAACTCTGGAAATTCATAAAATTCCCATCTCTTGTACTAGGCACCTAATGGAATCAGATACCTAGAGAAAGATCTAGAAAGCAGACAACTAGCGCAGTGTCTATAGACTAATCTTAGGCGCTAGATCGCGTTCTCAGCAGTATCCCATTAAACTTCTTATTTGATCTAACCAAGGAATCATTGGAACATTTGAAGTATAATCCCACCCGTACACATTATTAAATATTGAAGCTTTAAGTCTTCTTCATCCCCTAACAAATATATGCACATAACATAAAAAATACAAATATTATCGCCTCTAAATAGTTATTTTGCCATTCGAGGAAGAGAATTAGAGGTGGTCCGAATAACCGAGTTGGATGCTTACGTCAGGAATTCGTTGTAAAAAAGGGAAAAAACAAAAATAGATAGAGACAAAGGAAGGAGATGCGCGTTTTGGATCTGATGCTAGGAGGCACTCTGAACAAGAGAGATTTAGACAGGGAGAGAGAGAGAGGAGAGAGAGAGACTAAGAGAGAGAGAGACAGAAAGAGAGAGAGAGAGAGAGAGAGAGAGAGAGAGAGAGAGAGAGAGAGAAAAGGGATGGCAGCAGACAAGTTACAATATAGAAGAACAAGATTGTATTTCAGGCTATTAATTTTTATGAACGCTTCATAGTTACAACATCGAAAGATTTAACAGTTTCCGAAAACTTTTTGGAATTACATTCTAGAACAAATGCGTGTGGAGAATATAATCAATCAATGTACCGCACTAGGCCTATAAGTCTGAGGTTAATATTTTATAATACATCAATCAGAGAAGAGAAAACACGAAAAGTAATTTGCCCAACTAAATTACTTTCAAAGAACAACAACAAGAAGTGGCGTTACGTTAAGAACAGCTGTATTCGACATTCGACAGTAGCTGTCAATCTTGCTGAGTCACTGGAACTTCAGGAATGCAATACTATGAATTACTAATTATAATAATCCCGAATCTTCGCAGGATATTGACAGTTGAAGAACACGCCTCAACGGACGTTATACTTTATCGTTATTATAAAATTTAAGAGCGCCAAGCTTTTAGATGAATCATGTCTGCATATATTAATGCTGCACTTATAATTATTATATATTGATTTAATATTAGTAGTATTAGTATTATTTTACATTTATATATTTTCTAAACTTTACCCCGGATGTAAGTTCATATAAAATTTATTACGTAGAAACGAAATTTAATTTATTTTGCTGCAAAAATGTAATACTTCCCTAACTCTCAATTTTAGAAAATTTTAAATTGAATAAATGTGTTTTAATTCACTTTCCTCCGTTTATCGCTCGCTGTTTCACATAGATCTAACAAAATTCTTTCTTTTTATGCCAACAGTGAAGAAGGATGAAAATTAAACCCTGATAACCTTAATCCCATTTACACCCCAAGAAGGGTGCTAACTTTCGGCACTCTTAACTGTGAGGGAGTCCTTCACCGCAGGGGAGCCAATTTGCATTATCTGATACTGCTTATAAAATGTATTAGTCACATAGTCGACAATAAAATAATTTAAATTAAATCAATTTTAAAAAGTAATCTTTCTCAGAGAGTTCGATAAGAACTCATTTGATTGACATGTACTGGTGTCGAGTTAATCAGATAAGCGAGAGAGACTGTAACATAGATATAGGCGCAACCAGGTATACCAGATATACGTATATTAGAATGCAAGAAATCTGATAGCCAAAAAAGATTACTTTTCGTCTATACATCGCATATGTCTAATATCTCTTTTATATAACATAACATGTTCCCCGTGTTGTGCTCGGGTGTGGCTGGACCACTGCAGAATTGGGCAACCGCAAACAATCTGCCGAGTGTATGTAAGAGGTGACTAAAGGCAGGAGCTGAGGATGGTAAGAGGGGACCCACCTCACCATTAAATATTTTCCCCCAGGATTAAATGGTAATTAATCCACCTAACTGAGGAAGGCTACGGGAAACCACCTCAGAAGCCATATTTTTCCTAAGCTATAGGCTACATAAGGTATGGGTAACACATAGACTATGTGAAGGGATTAACTTGTTGATCTAAGGAGTGCTCTTATGGAGCGAGAAAACAGACTTTGAGTATGAATATGTACCTAGAACCTGCCACTTGGCAATGCACTGAAGAAGGAAGAAGAAGAAGGATAACATAAAATTTGTATAACATCACATTTCCATAACATCACATTTGTATAACATCATATTTGTATAACATCACATTTGTATACCATCACTAACATTACATACGTAACACATCACTAAAATAATCTGCGTATAACATCCCATTTCTATAACATCACATTTCTATGACATCACATTTGTAAAACATTATTAACATCACAGTTATATAACATCACTAACATCACATTTGCATAACATCACTAGCATCACATTAAATTTTGTATAATGTCACTAATATGATACATCGCCTAAAAGTTGCCGGACATCTTTAGAATTGCACCAGTAAAGCGTAGATAAGCGATACCTAAATCATTCTAAACGATTAATCACTCCTACTCGTTTTATGGTCGCGAGATATTCTAAATATCCATTGACACTCGACAACTCGAAAAACAGACCATGCTCTCTAACAGCAGTCACTCTTTGTGACATGTCAGTGAAAGATTTATAGAGTGGACAAAAGAGTTTTGAGACATGGAAAATAACTTCGAGAGTCTCAAAAACTTGCCCCCCTAAAAACATTCCGGGCCTGACATCATTTACTTTAGTTAAATGTGGAATTAAAACCACCGACGTAATTTAATTAGGATGATTTTAAGATTTCTTTAAAGAGGTTTGGCATGAATATGCAAGCACGTGTAACTATCAAATCGGGTAACTTGTGGACATTAAAGTTTCTGTCACTATAAAGTAATCTTGAATAACGGGTCCTATCATAGCTCTGAAATGGTGTTACGTTAATAAATATTTCAAATACGGTCCATCCTTATCCTAAAAAGTAGTTCTACCATAAATGTATCAAATAGATACAATATTGTTTAGTTAAGACACAAGGTGTGTGATAAGTTCAATTTCCGGTATATTTCAGTACTGAGAGAAAATTGTAAAAAGAACAGTATTTTTATAGGAAAGACTTTAAGACGATATCACCGTCATACGTCGAGCGACCATAAAAAGATAGTAAAACTATTGTCTTTAGTGAACTGAACAAATCTTTAATTTTAGCGCTAAAAATCATTGATGAAGTTCTGTTGGTGCATTTAGAAATGATTAAACAAATTCTAGTGGTACTTTTAGAAACCATTGAAGAAGCACTAGTGGCGCATTTTAAAATCGTGGAAAAAATTCTAGTGGTACATAAATGTAGAATGCAGTAGTAAACTGAAAAGCACCTATGCTTTGGTCAGTGAAGGGAACAAAGAAAACGAACAGGGAAATTGTCACAGCAGAGTGTGTTGTGCCACCCCCCCCCCCCACCCACCCCTCGATTCACCTGCCAGGCGAGGGAGAGGTGTCAGAGGAAATAGAGGGAGGGGACTACGTTCTGTTGACCATTGGGGGGAGGAGCAAAACTCTACACTGACACTGATAAACTGTTGGGGGTTAAGCCCTCCCCAGAATTGTCTCATTAAGGTGTGTCAAATGATAATGCAAGGTCGTTAGCACAGGTTATCTGGGGTTTGGCCTGAGGTTAATTAATTCAGTATGGAAAATAGGTATAACTGAATAAGTATGGTCTCCACATACAGAATGCTTTGCATTTTAGGCACCATAGACCCCATCAGTGACTGATTTAGCGCAGAATACTCTCGCAATTGCTTGTTAATTAGTGAATTTTCACGATAGAAGAACTAGAAAATTGGTGCATAATGGAATGATATCGTATCTTAACGAGTCTTCTTGTAGAAGAAGCCTATCGTATCTTATCGTATTGTATATTTGCATATCGTATCGTAACGTATCTTAGCGTATCTCATCGTATCGTATCTTAGCGTGTGTTACGTATCGTATCTTAGCGTTTCTTACTGTATCGTATTTTAGCGAATCTCATCGTTTCGTATTTTAGCGTAACTCATCGTATCGTATTTTTGCGTATCTCATCGCATCGTATCTTAGCGTATCTTATCGCATACTATCTCGTCGTATTGTATCCTCAGGGTATCTAAACAAAGCTGAGCGCCACATCCACGGATTTGACAATAGCACGTGATCACTGCAGTGACCGGAGGGGCGGTCCATACACAAAGAACACAGGTGGAAGACACGCAGGATGGAGAGCGTGTAATTACAGATGTGCATCCCTCACTCTCTCCAGCTGATGGGAGGAAATGAAGTTCCTTCCAGAGATCCGGAGAGAAGTTCATGAAATAAAAAATTGATTAAACAAATTATTCGCTATATACAAATAAATATCTAAATAAGTAATATATATATATATATATATATATATATATATATATATATATATATATATATATATATATATATAGAGTCAAATTTTCATTTGAATGTTTATGTACTGAAAGACTTAAAGTTAAAGTCTAGTTTAGAGTCAGTTAGTAACTCGCAAACACGTCAGTGCTGCTGGCGGGCATTGATTAGTCTAATAAGATATTATATCAATTGCGGATAGAGATGCATATCTAACGCACATCTAATTATGTAATTACAAAAAACTATTTCTCCATTGTTAATTTCAGATACATTAAAGTTGCGTGTTTAGAAGAAAATTGAGGAAAATTCGAGAAAGACAAGACATGGCCCAGTTTCTAAAATCATGCAGAGCAGTATAATTATGAGTTAACCTATGATAACTTTCAGTTTTCTGGTTAGTCTAACGTGAGAAATAACGCAATATTGAAGTTCAAGAATAATGAAACAAAGAAATGCGGCAAGTCGTTAGTTTGACATTTCTAGACCAGATAAGAAATGTACTAAAGAAAACTAAATCCATCTAAATAATCGCACGCAGTAATGAGAGAGTTCTTGAAACTCATGAGATAATCTTCGTTAGTTCTAAGTTAATGGTTGTTTTAAGTAGGACCTTGACGTGCAGGATGCATCATTACACAGTCAACAAACCAGCCGTTCTTCTATCGAAAGTGTATTCTTCGCCATCACGAACTCTAAAATATCTTCTTTGTTGCAACTTTCCGCTGTTTAATTTCTGCTCGATATTTGAAACAGCCTGCGAAATCAAAGTTTTGGCCAAGCTAAGCTTTTTTCTGTATAATGGCTTATTCCGCAATCAGACGTCAGTTATGACCTGTTGGTATGACCTGAAATGCACGCAACTCTATCGATAAAGAAATCAGGCGATTAATTGATCGGCAAATATCGGCGAAATTTTATGAGTAGTATGAAGGAATGGAAATCCTAAATGTAAAAATAAAGGTAGCTAAAAGTAATGAACGTGTATAGACCTTTTATAGACCTTTTCTTAGGGTTTCCAACTTACGAGAGACGGTAGAAATTTTCTACCGTCTCTCGTAAGTGTGCGTATGAGGGGTGAACTTCTATAAACTTCTATACACTTCTTGCTGCGACTGGTTAAAGTGGTAATTGAGAGTTATGGGAACGATTTCAGAATTTTTCGGGCCCTCTGTATTGTATTTGGAGGTCTCCTAGTCTCTATTATGGCCCCTAGCAGGGGAACACACCTTATAAAAATAAGAGCTAGGGGAACTGAGTTTCCCTGCGTTCCCTCCCACTTTAACCACTGCTTGATGCATATAAATATGTGGATCTTAAGCAGAAACCAAGAAGGAAATAAGAAACCACTTCATAAGCCATTTGCCTTTAGAATCGAGGGTCACATTAAGCCTTAGTAAAGAACTAGGTTTATTTAGAATCAACTTGCTTATCGACGACATGCTCTTTAATGAGCGGTATAGAGGACCGTAAGAATATATGCCTAGACACCGACGATCTTTCTGAAGAAAACTGGATTGAAAGTTACTTGCAAGTAAATATGTTATTGCTAAACTGTTAAATTCGAATCGTCGGTAGTCGTCTCTAAAACATGGATATCGTAGCAGCTAAAGCGTTAGATTAATACTTTAAACTGACACGAAATAAATGAACTATGTAATACATTTAAAACTCATCATCATCATCATCATCATCATCGTCATCATCATCATCTAATTGTTCCCAGTAAAACTTGGATCGGGATACGAATAGACCTTCTCCACAACCCCCCCTTCCCATACCTCATCATATCATCCCTCAGTCCCCTGTAATCTCTTCCATTAGCTTTGGAAAATTTAAAACTATAGCAAGATATTATGAACATTAGTAGAGTCAGATAATATGAACGAATATTTATTGAGTCAGCTATTTTGAACTAGAGTGAGATATTATGACCTTTCTCTTAGTTCACTGCCAACTGGAAGGTCCATGGTACATAACGCCTCCACTCTTCTCAGTCTTCCGCCTTCCTCTTCATTTCCACTTATGAGTGGGTCTTTAAATCATCTAACATACCTAATCTTGGCCTGCCCCTGCCTCTTTTTCCTTCCATTCTACCTTCTATGACCCCTTTTAATAGACCTTCCCCACTTAGAATGTGTCCTATCCATCTCTTATTCCTATTTCTTAATACATTTATCAACTGTCTATCTGTGCCAACTCTCTCCAGGACTTCCTCATTTGTAACCTTTGAGTCCAGCTAATCCTCTCCATTCTTCTCCAATCCACATTTCCAATGCCTCCAGTTTCCTAATATCTTCCTTTCTTAAGGTCCATGTTTCACATCCATACAATAGCGTGGTCCAAACCAAATTTTCACTATCTTTATCTTTGTGTCTTTCTTTAGACTTTTTGTTAATAGTTCTTTTCTACTACCAAAGCCGCTTTTGCTTGTGCAATCCTACTGCATATTTCTGTCTCACATTTCCCATCATCGGTTATAGTATGACCCAAATATTTGAAACTCCTTACCTGTTCCAATTTCGTACCATTTATTGTGATATTAACTTCACCTTTATTATTGGACACTCTCATAACCTTGGTCTTTTTTATATTAATCTTTATGCCATATCTTAGGGCCGTATCATTCAGCCTATCCAGTATCTTTTGAAGTCCAGTCTCGCTGCCCGCTACCATTCAGTATGAACTAGAGTGAGATATTATGAACTAGAGTCAGATATTATTATGAACTAGAGATATTATGAACTAGAGTCAGATATTATTATGAACTAGAGATATTATGAACTAGAGTCAGATATTATTATGAACTAGAGTGAGATATTATGAACTAGAGTGAGATATTATGAACTAGAGTGAGATATTATGAACTAGAGTCAGATAATAGGAAGTAGAGTGAGATATTATGAACTGAGTGAGATATTATGAACTAGAGTGAGATAATATGAACTAGAGTGAGATATTATGAACTGGAGTGAGATATTATGAACTGAGTGAGATATTATGAACTGAGTGAGATATTATGAACTGAGTGAGATATTATGAACTAGAGTGAGATATTATGCACAACTGGTATAAACAGAATCACGCACAATCAGTTAAGCAGACACATTGGTGATCTAATCACAAAACGGCGAACTTTTTTTTTACAAACACGAAAGACGGGTGTTTTATTAACAACAGAAAATAAACTTAGTTGCAGATAAACCAGGGCTAAAGCAGAATCATTTCGTCCAGACGCCGATAATAAAAGATAGTCTAACAAAATAGTATATTTAATCATATATTTTAATAGCAGCCGGCACCGGGTCTAAGAATAACCTTCCAACACCCTGGGATCTTTTCATTCAAAGCTCTCAACACTGAATTACTGTCAATTATGAGGCAGAATGTGTAGACCGCAGAGAAAGAGGGAATTATAGATTATCAATAAATATTTATATAATTTCGTTTGCTTCGTTAATATTATAAATCAGCATTGGATAATATATTACAGTATATTATAGTTCACATAATATGCAATGTTTCTATGAGTGCAATAGGCTCCTTCTTAGGGAACACATAGAAACATACGCATACATACACTCACATACAGCACACATACATACACATGCACAAACATATATACGTAGCCAAGCCACACAATTATGCTCACGCTTACTACTAACCATTTCAACCGAGACGAGACGGTATAAATTTTTTATATAAAAAATTTGCACTTGAAAGAAGGAGCAACTTCAATGAGAAGAGATGCGATATAGAATATTGATTAATTGAATTATACAATTATCTCACTGCAGCTGTATAGCTTAAGCCATTTTTCTCTTTCTCAATCTCTCTTTCTCTCTTTCTCTCTCTCTCTCTCTCTCTCATTCTCTCCTGTCTGTCTATCAATCTGTCTAAATTACTGTTGGATTGCAAATACACGAAAGGAGGAAAATCTTCATCAGTGTCTACTGGCTCCTCTTTAAGAGCAGCAGACCATCGATCTTTAAGTTGATACAACTACAAATGTTTTCATAATAATAATAACAACAACAATTAGAGTGCTACAATTATCAACGACAAAAAGAAGCAATAGAAGGTCCAAAAACGGTGCAAATTCTAAAATCCAGAAAATCAGTCCATAATAAAAGGAATCGATGAAAAGGAGGTTTAGGCGCTGGTCGCAACTCATGGACACAGGATGGAAAAGAGAGATAGAAAAAATAGGTCTTCAACTGCCTATGTAACTGCTCATAGGAAAGCAAAGGCCGATGTGATTGAAACGAAGACTTCCGAAGATTGGATGGGACAGTATTATATTATATTAGTGGGGCATTAAAAAGGCTACATGAAAAAATTCTTATCACAATTTCAGTAGGCCTATAATGATGTTCAATTCGAAAGCTAACAATGTACTACATTCAAGTACTGAAAGTGTAAAATAATCGATTTATGATTCCAATTAATAATAATTTGATATTTTTATAATAAACTATTGATAGATGGCTTACGACATTTGCCTATAAATTTTTCCTTCATGCGCGATGTTAGAAGTTGTTATGATTACAATTTATATTTTATACTTCGGGAAGACTTGAACTTTTTACAAGGAGTTAACATTAGTGCCAACATAAAGCTACCAACTACACTGTAAAGTTGTAGACCACGCTATCCTGTTGTATTTACTGAAGCAAAGAATTTCTGAACATATATATCTGCACAAAATAGCATTATAATGGTGTTTAATGCGCCGTTTGTTTGTCCATAGAAATATACGCTGATACAAATTTTGAAAGTAATTCAATGGTCAAACCATCTACGGTAGTTTCCGTGTAGCAATTATTCTGATTGTATCTCAAAACAGTGTTTCATATTATCCAACCTTGGGTACAGAATTTTTTTACATTAAATCAAATCATTCAACTACAAATTTAATTTCCATTTCATCAGCTGACATGCTGGCCACTCTGCAATGTCATGACAGAAAACAAACAACACCACCAACAACAACGGGCTAATTTGATATGGTTGTAAAGTACTCACACATCTTCTTTATTTCTAATTAACACGCTAACCGGATTCAATATGAGAGATAGAAAAATAGTACTAAAGAGAAAAAATAGAAAATCTAACCTGGAAGTCATATTTCCGTTTAACTCATCAGCCGAACAGCTGTATCTGTTTCCTTCTACAAATTCTCGTTTATTATCGGTGTAAAAGAAATCGTCATTCGATTCTTTACGATTTACTACTTCCGGATCGGTATTTCTATCCAAATCGGTAGTCCATGATGATAGTGGATATTCTCGTAGTTCTTGTTTTAATTCTTTACGTCGTTGTCGACAGGCGGCGTTTGATTTTAGCTGTTGCTTCAGTCTAGAGAGATTGAAAAAGAGATCTAAAATAGAGCTCAGGTTTCCTTCGTGTATATCTGAAACAAATTATATTCAATTAATATTATGCGAAATAAACTTCAGAAATTATGTAGTTAGAGCCTACATTTGAAAAGTATAAAAAGCTGGTAAAGCTAAGGTTAACATCATTCTCACAAGAAAGCGAAACAGAAAATTTTACTTGATCTCTATTGAAAGATAAGATAAAGCAATGCATTTCTGTATAGCATCAAGAGAAACTAGCTTGGTTTAATTAACGTCCGTTATTTTACCGCTACTGCTACACCACTTGACACCGATATCGTTCTAGACAACAGGTTCTGGTCAGATGAACGTTGGTACTGCATATACTAGCGGAACTAATTAGCGACACCATTATTTCAGTCTGATACGTACAATATATACAATAATCCAAATGACGACTTTGTAAGCCGCTCTATTATAATCGTCGGCGTATGTTCACCGCACAGTACTATAACCTCGCTCGTTATGATCGGATTTATCTCTCCACGTTCAGATAGGAAAACGTTTAGCCGTCGAGTAGTCTTCAATGCACGTGGTTTTGTCCAGCTTTATAGTGCTTGAGGTAAAGAGAGTCAGCCATCCCCCTCTTCAAACTTCATTGGGTATATATGTATAAATAGAAAAATTTGCATACGTATATTTTAATAGATAGTTATATATATATATTTATAATATTACACATATATAGATATATAATTTATATATATATATATTTACATATAATAATAATAATGATAATAATAATAATAATAATAATAGAGGTTTAACGTCCGTTTCCTCATCCAGGGATGATGTCAGGGACGTCCCCAACAGCACACATCACTCATGCCTCAACATATATATATATATATATATATATATATATATATATATATATATATATATATATACACACACACACACACACACATACATACATACATACACACACATAAATACATATATTATGTATATTATAGATATACTTTACATATATTTTATATATATATGTATATATGTATATATATATATATATATATATATATACAAAGTTCTATATATATATATATATATATATATATATATATATATATATATAGAACTTTGTAGGTATATGGGCAGTTAAGTCGTTGAGGTATGAGAAGGCATTAAAAAACTGAGAGAGAGAGAGAGAGAGAAAGAGAGAGAGAAAGAGAGAGAGAAGAGAGAGAGATCATTATTTTACTACGGTAGACCTATAATAAAGGTGTCTTTCAACAAACAATCCGTTATCATAACCAGTACTGTAACACTACTTAAATACCGTCAATAAATAACGGTAGCCTCTTAAATAATTGTTTGTTACTTCGAAATGACTGTTGATTCCAGCTAGATGACTGTTGTTGTAAAGCCAGTTGTACTTAACAGTTACATTTATTGCAACTTAAAACATTTCAATACCGTTAGTAGCGTTATCCCTGAGGTTTAACTTACTACTCTGTACTACTTACAGAGCTTAATACAAAGTGTACTGAGTGTGGAGACGAAGAGAAACACGGAAGACAAAGAAGTTTGGAGGCGTTATATGCCACGGACATGCTAGTAGGCCGTGCACTGAGAGAGAGTTTCCAAAATACAAGAAGGAAAGAAACAGAGAGAGAGAGAAACTACCTAGTAAACTAAATGGAGAGAGAGAGAGAGAGAACTATGTTTCATTTCAAAAATACATTCAAATATTCATACACACTAGGCCGTCAAAGAGACTAAAATGGACTATGTACTGCATTAGAAATCAGGAATAAGGATAACAAAGTTATCCCCATGTCTATGAAACCAAGTCTAGCCCGCTGTTACATATCAACTATCAAGCTCTACGGCCTATCCCGCATCTACATGCACCTCGGTACAAGCAGCCTGGGCCGGGGGTGTCGGGTTACCAGGCAGGCGGTCAGTACCGTGTTCGTGCGCACATTCGTTTGTTTAGGGCAGCCCTTACCCCTGAATCCCCTCCCCTACCCCAGACCTTAGGGCCAGTTATATAAACATACGATGGTCTGTGTCGTGGCATTAGCCTGCTGGCATATTTATACAAGAAACTATCCCAGACTCTCTAGAAATTCTTTAGAATCTAAAATGCAATATTTAGATGTTAGAAAGGGAAGTTAAATAAGCCCCTGTTATATGCCTACATCAAACTTATGCTCAAGACTCATGCAGCCGCTATATTAGCAAATGGAATAAAGTTCACGCTTATTTTAACCCCTTTCTCCAATTAAATAAGAATAATATCAGCAAATATTATTTATATTTGCTGATATTGGAAGTAATTTGCAAGTTTACTTATGAACTAAATTCTAGTCACTATATGTAGAGTCTGAGTTGATTGGGAACGCACTTTCCAAGAACTGCAAGTATTCTCAAGAGGTATCTAAATCTAATACAGACTGTAGCAATTTGTCAACAATTTGCTAAATTAATATTGCAACACTTCATAATTATAATTAAACCTAATTATAAAATTATATTATTATAGTAGGAGTTATAATAGCCTAAATAGTAACAATGCTATTAATACAATAATATCACAATAATCACACTTGGTAAACTAAATACTTTGTCTTCATTTAAGTAAAGCTAAGGTTAACGTCAGTTTCCTCACTCGAAAGCGATGTCAGTGACGGGCGATCCCAGGATTTAAACCCGCGCCTACTGATCCGCGGTCGAGTATCTTACCGACTTCGCCACTGGCTCCAGCCAGTATTGCGGATATACAAGTATTTAGACGAGCTTAATGCTTCCGGATCTTAAACTGAAATGGAATCGAATCGGTTGAATTTGAAGTGAATTAAGTCAAATATATATTGGGTATAGCTGAGCTAGAACTAAATCTGATCTCTGATCCATATACTGGAGGTACTTAATTTAACGTAGAACTAAAAATATAAATTATTCCTTATATAAGGTAACCACTATAACATAACCGTGACAATAATTAAGTTATATGGTTGAAAATAAAACAAAAGTTGCAAAGACAAGATGACAATTGAAAAAACTATGATTTTATTACCATATAATTGCATTATCGGGTTATAAAATTATTTTATCAAAACATAATTACATTTGTCTCTCTTAATGCACTACCTACTGGCAGGTCCAGGGTATATAACGCCGCCACCCTTCTCTTCTTCTATTACATTTTTATGATTGAAATCACGGATCTAAAGCTATCGCTAGATACGAGGAACTTAAATCACGTCTCTATTGCGAGCCGAGTGTACGCTTTGCACTCGATAACCCGGTAGAGAAAACACTGGCAGCTAATCACACAGAAATCAGTCGATCAAGCGATTCATCCTCTTCTAAATACGAAAGAGCAAACAAATTAAACAACAGTAGCCCGTCAGAATCAAATCACTACAGACATGATTTTATTATGACACTATGTCGTTAATTAAATTTCCACTAAACTCTATACAGTTTCGTGGGATTTAAGTATTGGTTAAATTATCTAATTGATTAAAATGTATTTATAATAAAGTAAATTGCTAAGTATGATTACAACGTTATGTAATATAAATATAATATGTTCTAAATTAATAAATGATTTATCAGCAAATGTCTATCTGATATAAATAATACTATGATATGCATTGTACAGAGAAGCTCGAAACAACTTATAAAATTCTACTTCATATTTTACAATTCTATTCTCGAGATTCTCCTCTCCTTCCTTCTCCTGTCTCTCTCTCTCTCTCCCTCTCTACTTTATCTACATGTATGTATGTAAGCGTGCGTGTCTTAAAACACACTAGCATTTAGACACATGGAAGGTCTAAGATTTGTATTCCTAAGCAGACAGTTTTTATACTGAGCAGAGCTCTACTGATTAACACACTGAACACATGGTTCAAACCCCAGTCTACCTCTCTGCCACGCTTACACTTTAAAAAATATAGCTGCATAAGAGTTTTCCCATTCCTTCTCTATATTTCTTGTTCAACCAAAGAGCAGGTCCAAGATACATATTGCTACTTTAAAGTTTGCATTTATGCTCTCAAAGGGATCAATACGTTGTCCAACAAGTTGATTCCATCAGAAGAGCGAAGCCACTTACAAACCTTTATTTCCTCTCTTTATAGCAGACTTTGTTTCAGGCGGTTTCATAATTTAAAGCTAATAAGGAACATTTTCGTGCATTTGGCAACTGATTTCAGCTCTTTACTTTTTAGTGAAAGAGTAAGCAAAACAAGCAAAACAAGCAGTATCCCCCAAGAATAATGGTATATCACAAGGAATGTTATAAATAGTTTAAAGATCTACTCGTATGTGGACATGACGAGAAAGACAGTAGATAGAGATGAGTAGATGCGTTATACACCATGGACCAGCCAGTAGGCAGTGCACTAAGAGAGAGAGAGAGAGAGAGAGAGAGAGAGAGACTCTTTAGTGTAGAACATCCTAGCCTCACTCTCTTGCAGCTGTGTTGGGAAGCGTAATCTAAAAGCTCTTGTTACTCTCAGATATAGACAAATTCTACACCAGAAATTAGTCAGTCTGAGTCACTCTATAGCTTCCAGTTCATTCTGTATCATCCGAACTTTACCTATCAACATCTCTAATCCTCTCTGTACACAGAATATTAAATTTCTACCTGATTTCTATATTTCTACAGCATTTCTGGACTAAAGATCTACTCGGCTTTCAAACATTTCTATGCATCATCAATGCGCACTCAAAATGAACGGCCAGTCCAAGGCGAAATCTTTGCAATCTTTGCAATTAGAGCATTTTCTGCCGTTAGTATTTGTTCAACATTCTCTCTCTCTCTCTCTCTCTCTCTCTCTCTCTCTCTATTAGTGCACCGCCTACTGTCAGGTCCATCAACATTGATATAGGCTACATCAACATTGATATAGGCTACATCAACATTGGTAAAGGTTACATCAACATTAATATAGGCTACATCAGCATTGGTAAAGGCTACATCAACATTGGTAAAGGCTACATCAACATCGATATAGGCTACATCAACATTGATATAGGCTACATCAACATTGGTGTAGGCTACATTAGCATTGATATAGGCTACATCAACATTGATATAGGCTACATCAACATTGATGTAGGCTACATCAACATTGGTGTAGGCTACATCAACATTGGTGTAGGCTACATCAACATTGGTGTAGGCTACATCAGCATGGATATAGGCTAAATCAGCATTGATATAGGCCAAATCAGCAATGATATAGACTACATCAACATTGGTAAAAGCTTTGAGGTCAGCAGATAGTAAATAATTGAAGCTCTTTAACATAGCGTATCAAGCTGATATTTAAATATACTTCAAAATAAATCTATTGCTAAATTAATGTTAAATATATGTCTATTCTCGTTCTCGCTATATTGTGCCCACAAGCTCAGAACATTTAAACCGTGTATAGGGCTAAATCACAAAACTGTTAATAATTTTGAGAACGGTCAGTTTTGACCTTTAACATAAAGTATATACAGTAGAGAGAACAAAGAAACACAGTGGGGGTGCAGTGTTAACAGTTACGTCGTTATTCACATCCGGCTGTTTATTACCTTCAATAATTCAATGTCGTGGTGACTTTCACAAAAGACAGCTCGATGTTTGCAGTTTGACTTTCGAGTAACGTTTAGATAATAACGGCTCCTTAGAGTTATAAATTACTGAATACTGTTAATAGTTTAAAATGTACATGTAGATTAGCCGTTTGGCTCACTATGCGGGCAGAAAACAGCTTTATCTAAGTCGCTTGAATCAAATGTAAAGAATCAAATTTACAAACTATGCAAGGAATCTGATGTTAACACTAGCTTTTATCCTTACCCTAGCATGACTGGGAGTAAAGGGAAGATGATGATGATGATACATTATTATATTTAACTATTTATGACACTAAAATGAACGCAAAAGCTTAGCATTGTGAATTTGAGGGTAGTTGTATTAACTTACCTCTTGCTTCTAATTCTTCAATAGGTAAACCAAGAGAGTGTAAGCAATCCAAACAGTTTTGTATATTCAAAATCTGCACAAAAGTAAAACATCAATTAGTTAATATTTAGTTAAGTTTAGTAATACGAATCCTTTACATAAAATCCTGATTCATTGAACTATAGAATGCTAAATATCAATAATATTATAAATAACATTATAAATATATTCACTATATAACTTTGTCTTAAACTATAAGACTGCATTGGTGCTAATTTCCGTCTGTGTTCTAAACAGTTCTATAAACAACTTTAAGCCTAACTGAGCATTAATAACTAAGCAATATCTTGAAGTTGTAATATCTACAATGTTATACGTGCACTTGGAATATAAACTAAATGCACATAAAAAGTAAATAATAAATACACAAAATTTTTAATGAATAATAAGGAATAGTTATGTAAAACTAAATACCCTGCTCACCCCTATAGATCATGTATACATACATTAGACAGTTAAGTAACTAACTTAACAATATTATACTGGTTAAGGAAGTCACAAAGACTTGTAATACCAGTTTTAGAAGTAATTTCATACCTCAATACATAGTAAAGGGAAAAAGGATAGAAACCTTGACAAGTTGATAGGCTTCACAAGAAGAACTTAAGAAAAACTAACATCTAAGTACAGCAGCGTATAATATCCATCCTCCTTAGTAACCTACTGTTGCATCGATCTTTGTGACGGTAGCTCGTGAGTGTCGAGTCGTCTTGAAGTGAAGTCTTGTGTTTCTGAACGTTGACGTTAAAAACACTACAAGCTACCTACCTATCTCAGCGCATTGACAACCGCATGCATATGTTTGGAGGTTTTGTACTAAAGCCTTCAGCTTCAGTGCAATCATGGGCCAGGGCCGAAGAGGGCGTAACAGAGTGGGTTACCGTGAGGGGATAGGGGGGAGGATTAAACACCCACAGGAGGCTAGATTAATAATGATATTATCTGCGTGTTTGCATGACTACATCAACATCAGGATTACATCTACACCAAGACTACACCAGGACTACTTTGGACTGGTTTTGGAATTTGAACCGCTTGTGGACCTTCGTTTTGCTGGACGGCTTGATTGGCCGGCTTGATTTTGTCTCAACAGTGCTCAATGTTGTCATTGATGGCTGTATCACTCTGTTGTTGTTACTATATATATATATATATATATATATATATATATATATATATATATATATATATATATATATATATATATATATCATTGTGTTTACTGTAGGTTTGAAAATTTACCAAACGTAATACTGATATTTCTATTTACATTTAGTTTTATTAATTGAACATAACTAGATCTTTATAATTAAATTAAATTAAATTCTATACATAAATAATATTGAGTGTTAGATTGCATGACGTAAGCGTGAAACAAGGATATGAAATATAGATTCATCGTAACATTTTGAGTAAATACTGTAAGTCTCTACTAAATGAAATTAAATTAATTAGAAGTAGATTTATATGTGGCAGAAGTTTGGACGCAGCAGAGTAAAGCGAAATCTGGATTACTACAAATAATGACAATACATCGTCTTTACATTTTTATACAAATGGCGATAAAGAATTTATTTGTCTGGTTTTATTTACTGTATTTTGTTTTATCGATGCTATCGCAATACAGTGCCGCACAACTTTTGCACATCTCCATTTATTGGCATTTCAGTAGGTAAATATGACACTAAAAATGACCATATTTTTATAGCAGAAATTGTGCATGTTCACTATATTGTTTATTTTTTAAAGACAATAGTAATACACCATTAGTACCAGTAGTTCTATATTTTGCAGCTCAATCAATTCGCCCGGGAGTAAAAGCTAAAGCTAATGTTAACGTCAGTTTTCTCACTCGAAAGCGATGTCAGTGACGGGAGAGCCCATGATTTTAACCCCGTACATACTGATCCGTGGTCGAGTATCTTACCGACATCGTCACTAGCTCGCGCCAGTGACGATGTCGGTAAGATGAATATAGAAAAAAATGTCAATGTCGAAATACTCTTTTAAGTATTCTGAGTAAAATCACAATTTTTGATTGCGAATAGCCTACCCCCTTAATATTGTACTCGTACTAAAAGAAGAAGTTTCACATAATATGCTTGTACCAGCAGATGTTCGGCCCAACTGTGATTGGCTAATAGAGCGGTTAAGTTTTGTGTCAGTGCACGACACCTGGTGTTACAATTTCCACTTCACTTCATGCACACTCTGGATAGAGGCATTAAAACGTCAGTCCTTGTTCCTCGAGATAATAAACGTGTATTTAGCACTTCAAAACAACATGGTTACATAAATCCAATAGTCATTGGTAAATTTAACAAAGCCGGATAACAATTTCTGACAGTCGCCCTGAAAAAGATATTAAAGAACGCTTTACAATTTGGTTTTTAATCGCTGTAAGCCGAATTTGTACGAAACTAAGCTATGTTTCTTTGCTTTTAGAATTTTAGATATAGCTTCTAACGTATATCTTTTCATTCAGATATATTTCTTACCGATATCTTTGCTTACAGATACATTCAGATATCTTTAAATTCAAACATCTTTGCAGATAGACATCTTTTTAGCTAGAAATATTGTAATATTTGCTTAACACATAAAATTTGAAAATATCTATGCATGTAGTTCTCCAATAAAATCAAATGCAGGTTGGAATAGTCCAGTGCGTAGAGTATCAGGTAGGCCTAAAGAACATCAAATGACCGACCCTGGCGTACACTGAAGAGTCGTAGGTTCGATTCTCACTCGATCTCAATAGAGACTAACACCTCGGACATTCAAGGGACCGGTAAATGGATAATGGATGTTAACATCTAGCAGCACAGTCTTGCACATCCCAAATAGGTCAATATAACCTTAACGAGAGAGAGGTACTTTTCTCTATACTTTCCTCTGAAAAACTGTAAAACAGCGTCTTTCTCTATACTTTCCTCTCACTCCTCTGAAAAACTGTAAAACAGCGCCCTTGAACAACAACAGCAACAACAACAGAATTAGAGTGCTACTGTCGTCCATGACAACGTTGAGCACTATAGTACAAAATCCAATCCGATTAGCAGAGTTGGGGTCAAAAAACGATGCGAGCCAAATCCGGGAAGTGCCTGATAAATGGTTTGGTTGCTGAGTGTATATTTCTAAATATGTCTTTATATTCATAGAAGAAATTATCAGCATGTAGATTGTCAACTTACATTGGATTGTCTTATTAATAAGCAAACTGTGGGAAATTACTGAAATACAAATATTTTATGGAGCTTTGCTTCACTTTCAACTCATTCCCCAGATGTCGCTTACAATTTCCATACGTTTGCTCGACAGATCATGTAGCGAGAGTATTTAGTTTAAGTTTTTCGACAGATGGCGGACTGCTGTACTAGAGTGCTAACTGATTTAGAGAAATCAGGCGATGATTAGGCGATGATTTAGCGATGATTAGCCGTTCATATCAATAACCTGATAAAGGAAAAGCTTAGACTTTCCCCAGTATCTCACGCCTCTTCGTAAGAGTGAAAATGTGTGTTTTTAGAGTGTATTATCTCTTATTATCATTCCCCGTGTTGTGCTCGGGTGTGGTTGGACCACTGCAGAATTGTCAACCGCAAACAATCTGCCGCGTGTACGTAAGAGGCGACTAAAGGCAGGAGCTGAGGATGGCAAGAGGAGACCCACCTCACCATGAAATATTTTCCCCCAGGATTAAATGGTAATTAATCCACCTAACTGAGGAAGGCAACATGAAAGCACCTCAGAAGCCATCCTTTTCCCAAGTTATAGGCTATATAAGGTATGGATAAGGCATAGACTTTGTGAAGCGATTAACTTGTTGATCTAAGGAGTGCTCTTATGGAGCGAGAATCAGACTTTGAGTATGAATATGTGTCTTGAACCTGCCACTTGGCAGTGCACTGAAGAAGAATGTCCGATTAGAGGTTGTTGCAGAGCAACCAACCGTGAGTGCGGTAATATAGTCAAAGCCCAAATATTAGCCTACGGTTGATATCTAACTTTATAGTTCATAAAGCTGTAATATTTTATTATTTTTATTTTATTAACTAATATAAACTAAAGTGATTTTCATTATTAAATCGCTCACCATTTGTTCTTCATCAACCGGATGCCGGACAATGTTTTCAACTTTCTCATTTGCTGCATACACACACATAACAATTATTTACATATATACATGTAGATAGTATTTTCACTCTGTTATACCAACAATAGCCATAGCAGAAGTTAATCTTACTTAGAAACATAACATAACAACGACTAGAGTGCTACAGTCATCAATGAAAACATCGATAACTATTGAGACAAAATCAAGCTGGCCAACAAGCAGAAAGTCCAAAAACTGTGCAAACTCCAAAAACCAGAAAATCAGACCAAACACAACAGAGGTTTAACGTCCAGTTCGTCGGTTCCTAATGCAACGAGTTGTGTTACAATACGTTAACATTAGTATCGAGTACATTAACAGTACGTATAGCTATTTTTTAATGAAAACGTAGATGGGTATAAAAAGATATTTTTGAAGAGTTTAGGCGGAAAATAGTAAAGCCATTTCTGTATAAACTTTAGCAGACAGAATATGATAACAGATTAAAAATTACAGTGATGACGTAGTACAGTTAACTAAAAATTCTGCTTTAAATTTTACTTTGCAAAATCCACCGGAAGTGGCGCTACCTGTTGAATACATATCATTTCTCTTTATCATATCATATCTCTATATCATATCATATCATATCATATCATATCTATTTATTTCCTTTAGTTTGCAATCTTGCTTTGCCCCTGCTATTTATCTGAGCACTGGATAATACTGATACTTCATTAGTCAACATAATTTTACTGATTTATGATCAAATCTAGGTAGAGAAATCCTACAGCTAGTCTAAGTTACTCCCAGATTGACTGATTTGTATAGATTATAGATTTAGACTATAGATTTATCGATACTTTCTGCTCCATCGACTCTTCCTACTAGCGGACTGCACTGTAATGGATCTCTCTTTCCCTTCATCCAATGGTTAAATTGGGGGACCCATTTTTGCTCTCATTTCTTCTGAGTTGGTTCCCTGCTAAGGACCCAAATTAGATACTAGGAGACCTGCAAGTGATGCTATAAAACTATAGCTAATTTAATCTTGGTCTATGCAAGATTAAATTAAAATGCAGTGTTAGTATATTGCGTGACTGTGTCATTATCTTCTCGTATATTGTAATTATGTTTGTATGAAACCTACCTGCGGTTGTTAGATTGTTTTGAAGTAAACGCAAGATTTATTTATTATATTTTAAGCTCAGTCGGAGGGTTCATTCATTTTAAACACCATTCAAACGCACCCTTTCGTGGTTTAGATTTTATCATTAGAATAACGTATAATGACCGTTATGAAACATTATCTTGGACTATTGTTATCTTGGTATTATTGAACTTTCTATTTGCTTTTTGTTCCATGTATGTTTGTACGTTTTCTGCGGTATGTCAGATTTCAAGTAATAAACGAATATACATGTATATAAGTATATCAGGGAGCCTAAAAATACATAGGAATATGCGCCCCAGTGGAGTAATACACTCAGCTGTACTTTTTGCCTGAGACGTCCCTGACAGCTTCTTATGGCGAGGAACTGGACGTTAAGTTGTTATATACTGTATCGTATAGTACTCACTGACAGCGCGTATTACGTCAGCCAATAGAACCCCGTCCATCATGTCTAGTTGAAGGTCAGTGGTCAGTCTGACCTCTTGACCTTTGCGGCTCTTAGAGAGGTAGTAGTTGGCCCATTCCGCGTATATCTGCGATAAAATAATAGTACGAAATATACTTTGATAATTTTGCAGTTATTTGCTAGCTATATAAAAAGTAAAATTGTATAGACATTTTTTATAAAATAAATAAAACTGACTTGATTTCTGTCGGTCCATTGCAGTTTACTTATTTGTAGGCCTATTTAATTTAGTTAAACTGAATGTGTGTGTGTGTGTGTGTATATATATATATATATATATATATATATATATATATATATATATATATATATATATATATATATATATATCATACGGGTAGGCCCTAGCTAAAAATGTGAAATATGTATCTAATGCAGGTTCTAATATAAGTATGTAACTGCCATCGATGCATATAGCCTAATCTACCAAAAGAGACTCCAATGCAATGTAATTAAACATGCATCACCCGAATCATGACATCTATGGCTCCCGAAACGAACTGAAATTCCAATCTTGTGCATCGGGTCCAGAACGGAGAATAAATAGTAGTTTAACACGCTTCAGTACACGAGACTGCGTGCATTATGAGGTCAAGCAAGTGCGCAAGGCGCTACTGGACCCAAGTTTAATTGGGCGAGGATTTAAACAATTAGAGCTGAAAGCAGGAAATGGGAAATTAATCTCACCGGGGTTGAAGTAAGTTTAATAGACTACAACACTGAAAGATGTTCATTCATTATATTACAGTTGTTAGGAGGCGCTATTACTGACCCACTACAGCTTCACGATGATGATACCATTGAACTCGAAAAAGAAATTCTTTGTGCATTTTAATTCAGTTGTGCTACGTAATAGCTACATCCCAGTGACATCATGGGATCCTACAAAATAGTTGGTTACGGGAGATAGACCTAATAACGCCACATAACTATTTGCACAGAATTAATTAATTCATTTGAAGTTCCGCAAAGTTGTAAAAATATAATTTAGTTTACTTTTAACAAATTAATTCTTTTAAGCAAGCAGCATATTATTGAAATTTTTAAGAAATCTATTATTATCATAAAACAGTTTGATTATATTGTCTACTTAGTAAATGCAGTACCAACTAACAATGGAAATAAGACAATCGATAAACACCATTATTTTACAAATAAAAACAAGAAACTACTAAAATACCTTTGTTTCAAAGCATAAGAAAACGTTCAGCAGTATCGCGACGGAGGAGCGAATAAGGAGGCCATATATCAGTTCCAAATGCTGCCCCTCAGCGGGCGGGATTAACATTTAGCAGGCTATAGAGAAATGAGGCAAGCTGCAGAAGATTTTGTAGGAGAAACCAGCGGATTTAGAGAAAATGGCGGATTTAGATCTACTGAATTATTCCCGAGTGCTTAGTGTCGGACGGTATTTCAATCCATATATTAAACCAGTGAGACTTTGAGGAAGATTAATTTGCCTACAAGAATTGAGCTCCCGCTTCGGTTCGTGAAACTTTTGACTGAACCAAGCGAAATATTTCCTAATAGAACTGGGTCAGGAAGCATCGGATGTTTGTATAAAATTTTGTATAAAATACATTGAATTCGAACATATACATTTAATAAAACACATTTCTTAGCAAATTTTTATGATATGGGTAGAAATGCCAATGTTTTTATGTACATAACATTAAAATACATAAAAACCCATTAGCAGAAGATAGGAGAGACCTTGCTCGAAAAAGAAAAGAAACAATGAATCAAATTTTGCATGATCAGAGATAAAAATTATTGTTAGGTTGAGTTGATTTATTCGCGCCTGGGTTGTAAAAAAAGGAAAGAAACAGACAAGAATCAGCAGAACGTTGCTACGAATTCAAAGATAGTTTAATAACACATTCACTGGTAACTAAGGAGACAATATCCAGATTAAGTCAAAAACAACTAATGGATCATGCAACGCGTAAATGATAAGATATATTACAAGTTTAGAATGAGTTGAATAGCAATATCATGATGGCTTACTACAAGAGTACGTGTTAGAGTAAGGATAAGAATAAAATGACATGAGAACCAAAGCTGTCGGATATACCGTAGTTTAATGGATGGAACTAACAGTCAATAGTAATTTTAGAGAGGGGAACGAGAGAAGAGAGTGAGTGAGATAGATAGAGAGAGGGGGGGGGGGGGACAGTGAGAACCAAATGAATAATCACGAATGAACTACCGAATGCTTTTGACTAATTGAACTCTAGATTTAAACAGTCCTGCGATTCTAAGCCATTCTGTGCAACGTATGAAATTTGCTAAGCCAATGTGGCACAGTGACTCAATGTCTGACAATGTGTGACATTGGTTTATCAAATTCTTCGCTTACGACCCTCAATGGCCCTTCTCTAAGAGTTGAAAATGACGTCGTTTGATACATACTATGGCAACGAAAGCTGCAGCGAACATACTGTCAGCACTTCTACAGAATGAACCTGGGAAGAGGGTCAACTTCTTTCAAATGTAGACTTCATTTGGATCAACATTTGTATTAAGCAATTTTCTCGCAAGTTTCAACTTTCTCTGGCAAGTTAGGACTTCATAAACAAGATGAGACTAGTGCGCTAACTTCGAACCGCAATTACTTATGAAGTTTTTTTTGCAACAAGGTCTTTGCGCAGCAGAGGTAAAACAACAAAATATTTTTCCAAGAATTTATAATTATTGCATGACTGTAGTTGGAGCCAGATGGCCAGTGAAGACCGGCACTATGGTATCTTGTGACAGGTAGACATCAGAGCGCCAACCCAAAGAGCAGAAAATCTGGGATGATCATCGCACATGGGGGAATCTTATCTGGCGGTCCTTGGCGAGTTTGGTTCCTGAAGACCAGCTAAAACCGGTAGTATGACTTCATTGACAGGCACTCCATCATACTCCAACCCAAATCACTTGCAATGTATAAACATAGCAGCACATGAGCGAATTTTAACTGAGTGATCATTCTTCAAACGCAACCACCGACAGGCACGGTTACTGGTGTAATTTTATACCGGTCCCGTTGATGCAGAAGACTAATCAAGTGCCGCTATGCTGGTCAATAAAATTGATTCCTATGTCAGTGAATACGTAACGTTAAAAGATCGTTCATTAGGATGTATAATATGTCTCTTCTTCCTTAGTTCTAATTTAAGCAAAACAGAAATTGCTACACCTTTCAATCCTTTATACTGAACATGGTTCCCTGGCATTTGTTCAAAATTTTCTTTTTCAATGTTTGAAACTACAGATTGTCTGTGAAATTATTGTCTTTGGATCTCATATCAAGTGTAAAAACAGGGTGAGAGAGAAAGAGAGAGAGGGAGGATGATGAGTATACTGAACTAGGCGGAATGCTTCAAATGAACTCTAATTATTTAACATTTTTGGACCCTAAACCATTCTGTGTCATAAATGTAAATTTCGGATTCATTCACACATGGATTAACATTGAAGTCTGACCGGTTAAAATCAGTTCCGACACTTACGATCTTCAAAAACACAATCTCCTGGATTCAATATAGCACTCAAAGAACACTTCAAAAGAGCCGCAAAATTAGCAAAGTACCAGCGAGCCGCCCAGTACCTATATATACAAAACGATCTATATGCACCTGGACAGCTAAATTCTAGATTATAATTTATTTTGTTAATCGTTTCCATTTAGCATATTAATTATCATTTGCATTGTAGACTTGTGCGCTATACAATCTTTGAAGTTTCTCTGCAGAGGTGCAGTAACTTATTTTATCTTTTAATATTTAATCTTTATATTATTGACTAAATTAAGGTAAGCTTCCAGACGACCAGTAAAGACAGGCACTATGCTACCTTTGTGCAGGAGGCATCAAAGCGCCAATGCCAAGAGCAAACAATCTGGGATGATCATCGCACATGGGGGAATCTTATCTGGCGGTCCTTGGCGAGTTTGGTTCCTGACGACAAGCTAAAACCGGTAGTATGACTTCTTTGACAGGCACTCCATCATACTCCGACCCAAATCACTTGCAATGTATAAACATAGCAGCACATGAGCGAATTTTAACTGAGTGATCATTCTTCAAACGCAACCACAGACAGGCACGGTTACTGGTATTATTTTGTACTGGTTCTGTTGATGCAGAAGGCTAATCAAGTGCCTCTATGCTGGTCAATAAAATTGTTTCTCATGCCAGCATATACGTAACGCTGAAAGATCAATCATTTGGCTCTCTAATATTTGCCTGAAAGACCTTTCAGTCTTTAAACAGAACATGTTTCCCTAACGCCTCTTCAAAAGTTAGCCTTACAATGATTTAATCAGAGAAGATTTGTAGAAATTTGGTCCTTGATGCTCTTACTTGACCTAAGAGTATCTACCTTCCTTTACGGAAGGTAGATACGTTGATAATTCGAGTGCTATGCACAATTTTTGTGTAGTGTTTTGATGTTAGACCATTGGATTGATTTTCTAAATTTTGTAATTTGCACCGGTTTTGGACCATCTTTTTGCTCGCCGGCTTGATTTTGTCTCAATAGTGCTCGATGTTGCAATTGATGATTGTAGCACTCTAATTGTTACTATATCATGTTATGTTATTTGTAATGTTAGGCCTATTGTATTTATGACGTCATTATTGGGAGCCATGAAATGTAAATAAACATCACACAGAGATTAAAATGATACCTGTACGAAAAGTTGATCATAATTGGAGTTAGTCATGCTTTCGGATGAGAGGGGATCCAAAAAAGACCATGATTATCATTGAGAAACCACCCATCAGAAAGACTTTTCACTTGATCTGCCTCAATATGATCAAGGAGTTTCGAACTAAAATGGTCTAAATTGCCTAACGTTTTAAATACGTGGTACTAAAAGTGACAGATATAAACATTGTTGATCATTCTAGATGATGCTAGTTAATTTAATGAATACTAAAAGATTCTTCTTTACTCATAGTACAGTTCGCCCTATATGGCAATTACGAATAGTATAAGCCATTGATTTATGTATTGTTGTAATATTCATGTGGTAAATGTTAGCGAGAACAATTTTTAGTTTTATCTCTCTTATATCTAGCCTATGAACTGTTTATGCTATATCTGTAATTTGTTATGCTATGTCTGTTGGAATTTCTGTGCTGTAACTTTCTGCGGTTGTCAGATTGAACGAAAATAAGCGAATATATTATTATTATTATTTCTCCACATTGTGTGTCATTAATGACTCGAATTTATAGTGTTATTATTATCATTATTAACAATTAAGTATCAAACATGCTCTAAAGTAATGCAGAATCTGCAATAATCGTAATAAATTTATTCAAAGAGAATTGTAGAGAGAGAGAGAGAGAGAGAGAGAGAGAGAGAGAGAGAAAGAAAGAGAGAGAAGAAAAGAGGCAGACTGACAAAGACTTAGAGAGAGAGAGAGAGAGAGAAAGAGAGAGAGAAGAAAAGAGGCAGAATGAAAACGAATTCTGAGATAGAACACTTTCATACTTGGATTAGGTATGTAATTCAAATACCGCCGATCAGTTTAGCCGAATAGAGGCGGATAATAGCTAAGTCAATGCTAGCTATATATTGAATGTGTTTATGTAGCTGGACCGGCATATTAGATAACAGTGATTTACTATGTTGTCCTAGCTGGACGAAGGTAAGTAAATGTTTTCTGATTTACGCTTCAGATTATTCTGAGTGTGTATTTACGCGTCAGATTATTCTGAGTGTGTATTGACCTAAGCACTATGGCAATAAACAACCGGCATGTCCGAGATTTCAGCATTCAATTGGGAACTAATTTACGCCGATTCTCTTAAAATGTATTGCATAGTTATATTTCTGCTGGAAACACGAATATTATATTAGATTCCATTTTCTAACGTCATAAATACAAAACAGAAAGACATTTCTCTCCCTTAGTGTACTAACAACTGGTAGGTCCATGGCATTTGGTGATCGAACGATATTTAGCTGAATTTGTAATTTGATGCCGATTAAAAATTCTGATCATACCATGGAGCTGACGAAGCGAGTGGACTGGACCATTATAAACTTCCTGTAGCACCAAATAAGTGGGAGAGAAGTATGGAAGAGCAATGGAATCCGGTAGTTTTAGAGTTTGAGTGAAAATGAAAAATGTAGATTTGACGAAGGACAGGACCGTATAACGTCATTTAAACATAACGTTCAGAAGCTCCTAAGATATGGCATGACGCAACGGAGTATTAGAGAGAACTAGAAGATTCAGTAACAAGAACTGCAATATAGTCCCATGGTAACAAATAAACTCTTTTGTTTACATTAAATTTTGATGAAACTCTGTTAGTAATTAAGTCTTTTAATTGTTTTTAATAGGCTTTCAGTGAATTATCATCGAACCGGAAGTGCGCCATCATTTTACAGTATAAGCTGTGGTGTATCTTCTTAATTTATATCTATGGCATGACCCACTTGAGTGAAAACTTGTTAAGTTAACTGTTTAAGACTTAATTTGAGATGTTATGATCTTATTAAAATGAGAGCTGCTTTTAGCGAAGTTGGGAACTTGGCATTAAGTAAACTAATTCATTATAAATTTACAGGTTTTTATATTTATTTTAATTGTTCAATTATGACATATAGTCTATATGAGTTATAAATGTTTCACAGTAGAAGAGAAAAGAGTATGAAGGCGAATAAAGGCCTTGTTAAGGCATTAAAAAAATTGTAGAAATCAAATTGTGCAAACTTAAAATAAGATGTTAATATAATGTTCTATGAGTGACAGTTAGATAATTTAACTTTAAATTTAACTTTTTCACTTCCACTCATATGTGGAAATGAAGAGGAAATCGGAAGACAGAGAAGAGTGGAGGCGTTATATACCATGGACCTGCCACTAGGCAGTGCACTAAGAGAGAGACAGTGCGTGATTCAAATTTATCTGCCTGTCATTACCTCAGTAAAAGTAATCCCATAGTGATCCAGACAGAGTTTCTTGAGAGTTGCTCCTCAAGCGATATGTCTAATGGCTCAAGGCACTGATTTCTATTAGCATCCTGCTATTACTCTCAACAAAGAGCGCTACACGTATCACAGAAGTGGCATAGACCATAAGCCAGATACCATCGTAAAAACTAACAATAGTGGTTAATAGATTCGGACTGCATAGTGTACAGTCTAGTCTGTAAGGCTGTTGAAGTGGTTTCCATTTTCCTTCCTTTTTAGGTTAACACAATTTTGATTAGCCTCCTTACCCTCCCCTGAATCTAGTCCATAAACACTACCCGGACGCTAGACAGTGAATTTAGTTGAGATTCTGCCAATAAGTCATTAGATGTGGATATTAATGTTTGATACTGATATTAATAAACTGTAAATTCTTATCTGTGCTAATCACCCAGTTCGTCGGCTTGGTGCAGAGTCCAAACACAAAAAGCGGTTAACAGATCATCTGTCTGTCGTACAATTTCGTTTACGATACGAATGAAAAGCATTCGGCTAAACTGATCGGCGGTATTTGAATTACATGTATTGCGATAAGTTTAATAAAGAAAACTGCATATTAATAACAACATATCATGTATGTAATGTAATAACAACATATCATGTAATATGTTATGTGATAACAATATATCATTGTTACATAGAGAACAACATAGAGGTGTAATCGTAGAGTATTCTGAATATGCAGGCTCTGATAGCATGTGTAATACGAATCTGTTTTGTTAGGTAAAGAAAAGCTTCAACGAATCTGTCCTCTAGAATTCCAAAAGTTCTACGCAATGTAGTTGCTGCTTTTAGCAATCCTTTCTTCTCCAATACTACTTATCGTATATATAAGCATCTCTCTCTCTCTCTCTCTCTCTCTCTCTCTCTCTATATATATATATATATATATATATATATTACCGAGATGGTTATTTGGGTGTTTGTATAATGGATAATGAATGTGGTTTGAAGATGATGATGATGTAAGAATCTGCTGGAGCATTTTACTGGGAACTAACTGACTAGAGCCGCGTATTGACTAATGCTGAATGAATCTTTCATTTGTTGGGAACTAAGTTCAAGCTTTGTAGAGCCTATTATTTGACGATGATGCTGCTGATGAATGAAAGTCCTGTTGAATCTATTTAATTCTGTGTCTCTGTGACTGTTAAACTTTTTAGAGTTTTCCTATCTTAATAATCATCAAACAAACCCGTCGAACGATGTGAAATAAGATGTCAATTTACTGAATACGATATTTTACATTTCAGACAGTCATTCACTTAAAGTTAAACTATTTAAATTAATCTCTACACTGTTGATCTCTCTTTATTTGTTCAATTATTCTCTCTCTCTTTATTTGATCTCTCTTTCTTCATTCAATTATTCTCTCTCTCTCTCTCCTACTCTCCCTTAGACCTTAAAACCCGGCGATCGACTGTCCTACCCTCTACATCATTCTGATTCCGACTCCTGCTTCCGCACACCAGACCCATTCTTCCATTCCTTCTGTCTCGATTTTTATTCGATATTATTCATCTTTCTACGTTTCATCTTTGTATTCTTACTCACCACTACTGTATACGACAACATCCGGACTCGAACTGACTTAACTAAAGCCAAACTCTTTATTCTTCATTATTTCCACTTTACCTCTAGCATCAAGATGCCACGTATCTCCACGTTTCAACTTCTGACCAATGAGAACTTCTCTTAGTGCACTGCCTACTGGCAGGTCCATGGTACATAACGCCTCCACTCTTCTCTGTCTTCTCTGTCTTCCGTCTTCCTCTTCATTTCCACATGTGAGTGGGTCTTTAAATCGTCTAGCATACCTAATCTCGGCCTGCTCCTGCCTCTTTTTCCTTCCATTCTGCCTTCTATGACCTCTTTTAATGGACCTTCCCCCCATAGAATGTGTCCTATCCATCTCTTCTTCCTATTTCTTAATACATTTATCAACTGTCTATCTGTGCCAACTCTCTCCAGGACTTCCTCATTTGCAACCTTTTGAGTCCAGCTAATCCTCTCCATTCGTCTCCAAATCCACATTTCCAATGCCTCCAGTTTCCTAATATCTTCCTTCCTTAAGGTCCATGTTTCACATCCATACAATAGCGTGGTCCAAACCAAAGTTTTCACTATCTTTATCTTTGTGTCTTACTTTAGACTTTTTGTTAATAGTTCTTTTCTACTACCAAAGGCCGCTTTTGCTTGTGCAATCCTACTGCATATTTCTGTCTCACATTTCCCATCATCGGTTATAGTATGACCCAAATATTTGAAACTCCTTACCTGTTCCAATTTCTTACCATTTATTGTGATATTAACTTCACCTTTATTATTGGACACTCCCATAACCTTGGTCTTTTTATACTAATCTTCATGCCATATCTTCAGGCCGTATCATTCAGCCTATCCATTATCTTCTGCAATCCAATCTCGCTGCCCGCTACCATTCCTTGGTCATCTGCAAATCGTACATCTTGTAACAAATTCCCTCCTACTTTTATTCCTTCTTCCAAGTCTTCCATGGCTTCCTCCATCATTGCCTCAGCGTAAATGTTAAACAGCAGCGGCGAAATGCTACAACCTTGTCTTACTCCACGTCCTATTTCACCTTCTTCAATGAGAGCTTAGCGCGTATTTTATCCTTACTAAGTCTGCCCAGTTTCATTCCATAGTTCAATTCATTTCCAAGAGATGACTTTATATGGCCTTCTTCTTCCAAAGGCTTTCCTTTTAAAATTCACAACTCACAGCTTCCCTTTTAATTCTTATACACCAGGGCCATAATTTTGATATTAATAATTCTAATATTCTCATCTCTGGAACATATATATACAGTGTATATATATATATATATATATATATATATATATATATATATATATATATATGCTATATATATATAGGCTATATATATACATACATATACAGTATATATAGGGCCACATGTATGTATGTACATTCAACATTCAACATACATAAACATATTTTGTGTGGTGGAAGTTTTTAGCTATAGAATAAGAAAACATGAGAGTGGATCAACTGACAATTGCATATGTAATATAATATTAGGTTAACGCCAATACTATATTACGAAATGACCGACTACGACCTTGGTCCCTATCTTAATCAGTAGGATCGAAACTAAGATGTTCCCCTATCTTTAGTATCTGACTATCTGTCAAGCTGTCTGTAGAACAATACTAAAATTAGCAAAAATACGCAGCATTAAGATGAAATAATGGTATAGGGGTTAAAAGTGGGACGTTCAAAGCGGTCATCAAATAACATACACCAACTGAATGAAGCGGCCCATGCAGTGTATATGTATATATATATATATATATATATATATATGTATATGTATATATATATATGTATATATATATATATATATATATATATAATAGTTACCTAACTCGAAATAACCCTGAACTAAAAGCGATATGTTCACAGAAAGAGAAAGATGAATCTGTCGTAAAAATGACAATTCAGCGCATATATCAGTTTTGTTTCACTACTGAATAGACAACCATAAACTGCAAGTGCCATAAGAGGCGACTAAGTGGGAAACTTAGGAACATAATGAGAAAGCACCTCAGAACCCATATATAACTAGAATAAAAGCTATTTAATGTTCGACAGATGCTCACCCTGTGTGATGGGATCAATGTGTTAGTCAATGGATTGTTCTCAGTGATTGCGCAAAGACAAAAAAGTAAAAAAAGCTAAGGTTAACATCAGTTTCGGCACTTGAAAGCGATGTCAGTGACGGGCGAGCCCAGGATTAGAACCCCGCACATACTGATCCGCGGTCTAGTTTCTTACCGACTACGCCACAGGCTCCAGCCGAAGATAAGTATAACTGTGAATATAAATATGAGCCATGGACTTGCACTCTATCAACTAGCTTGAAAGACAGAGAGAGGGAGAGAGAAATAGAGAAAGAGAAAGAGAGAGATATGAATTGCAAAATGCTAAAGTGAGCACAGTGGTTGACGGCGATTAAGCATGTGTAGCTTGGACCTGCCATTTAACTGAACGGAATGAGTAGTAGGATTTTTAAAGATTGTCAACTAACCTGGATGGTTCTTCTGAGGACTTCCGTTGAGTCATCTGAGGAAAGAACTTTAGTCTCACCAGGGCTTCCTTCACGATTAGTATCCACCTCCTCACACCTCCAATCAGCATGACCCTCATTTCTATCCATCGATCTTAGATTTCTACAAATAAACACAATCAGATAAAATAGCTTTTGTAAATGTTAAATGGGCTACGTAGCAAAGTTCTGAATTACTTTTAAAGGAAACGAATTAATTATTGTGCAATTATAAACGGTTAGGTAGTAAATTAAGAAAAGAAACGCAGTTCATTTGTGTGCAAGAATTATTCAATCTTATGTGTATTGAATAGTTAACAATAAATCAAATACGCGTACAAAATATATAAATTCTAGTACATGTAGAATAATATACTGTCTAATATATGTACAATAAGATACAATCTAATACATGTACAATACGATATAATCTAATACATGTACAAAAATATGCAATCTAATGGGCCCCCCTATATGTACAATATAGATACAATCTAATACGTGTACAATAATATACATGTAGATATGTCCTGAATTATCCACGTTGTGCTCACTTACCCTCAATATCCTCACTTATCCTCAATGTCCTCACTTATCCTCAATGTCCTCACTTATCCTCAATGTCTTCAATTATCCTCAACTTGCTAACTTATCCTCAATGTCCTTCCTTATCCCTAATGTCCTCACTTATTCGCGTTGTTAATCCCGGAGCACCAAGTCCCTCATATCCTATCAACTCTTGGATAGATCCAATAGCATGCTTGTCTAGATGTCAGACTGCAGATAACTGTGGATCAGTAAACGTATAAGGTTCAAATCCAGTACCCGCTCAAGTACTGATATGATATATCTTTTCTAAACTAAACTTTTCTATATCTTTTCTAAACTTTTCTAAACTTGAATGTCCGAGATTTTACTCTCAGATCAGCGCTGCTGGGATTCGAACCCACGAGGGCTCAATTAATCTCAGGATCTGTCACTTAAAACTTCATGACGTTTTCCTCTAACCATTGCGCTATTGAGACATTCAAGATGCAGTGGTGCACATAGGCCTACCGATCCGCGGTCGAGTATCTTACCGACATCTCCACTGGCTGGAGCCAGTGATGTCCGCAGCCCGATACTCACAAAATAGCATTAATTTTTTAATTAATTTAAAATTATGATAACTTTATTAATTTTTATTATTATTCTTAGAATCTTTACAAACTCCGGCAAATAACTGAATATTTCACTAAACTCCTAGAATGTTTCTGAGAGACTGAAGCAATCTGTAATCATAAGCATAACTGAGAATCTACCAACAATGTTAAAAACTATTCCAATCCCTTACCTTTCCCTCACTAATGTAATTATGATAAATGTGAAAATAATTACGATAAATATGAACTGTGGTATATATCAATTAAGCTTTATCCTGAGACGAGTCTAACAGATCTAATTGTGTCCACAAGTCTACGAGAGTATAAGTTTGTGGGCTCTACTGCACTCTGAAGTTTTACACACGCTCTCGATGTATGATGAGAGACGATAAAGCAACTCGCTGATGGGCTAATGTTACTGGATGACACCCGATCAACGAGCCGGAGTGAAGCTGAGGGTAAAGCGGAGTTCATGGGGAGAGCTTCCTCCGAAATGATAGATGTACTAGAAGTGATGGAGGTGTTAGAAATTATGGAGGTTTAATAAATGATGGAGTTGTCAGAAATGATGGAGTTGTCAGAAATGATGGAGATCTCAGGAATAAGGAGGTATCAGAAATGATGAAGTTGTCAGAAATGATGGAGTTGTCAGAAATGATGGAGATCTCAGGAATAAAGAAGGTATCAGAAATGATGGAGTTGGCAGAAATGATTAAGATGTCAGAAATAATGAAGCTGTCAGAAATAATGAAGTTATCTGAAAATATTTAAACTATTCTTGAATTTTCTCTCTATATATCTAGAATCAATTTATTTTGTACTTTCTTATTTTAATGTTCAACCTGAAGGCTGAAACTATTTTTATATTTTCATATTTGAATTTATTCCATGCCGATGGACTATACATTTTTGTAGATATCTAAGCTAATTTAACCTTTAAACTTCAATCAAATTAATTATCATACACAAATTAATGCTTAACTTGTAAAATACTGAACAGTGCAATTGACCAGCCCTGAGTTACATATAACCAATATCAGCTAGGTTCCATTCCAGGCCCGATATCTAGCACCGAACAGCCGTATTTTCATTTGCCCATTCCACTTTTTTAATTCTTTAATAAGAAATATTTTAATTAATTATTTGTTTATCTAAATATTTATTTTAATATTCAGGCCTAATAGCAAATATTAAATAATAATAAATAATAGAAATACCAATATATTTAATAGCAATCTTAACGCAACTTACCATGACTTTCCGCAATTGATTATGACAAAGTGGTAAACCCTTCTGTTTATTTCCCCGTAACGCTCTTTCTCTACCAATCAAACTGGAGCTTCTCAGTGCAAAGTCGGTTAGAGGAGATGAGTTTAAAAGGTTGGAGGTTGGGGGAGAAAGGGATGAGAGTGGGAGGGGTGTATGTTAGGTACTAAAGTGTTATATATCTTTAGCATTGATGGCCTTTCATCGACTACACTCAGTGGTTGACTCATCAAAGGATCTTCTTGTGCTACATAAAACTCTTGAGTTACGATAACAAGCTGCTTGAAGGGCTGCGTGCATCCGCATTCGACGAAAATAGAAACTGATAAATTATACACTATACCATGATGAACTATATACTATACCATGATAAACTATATGCTATGCCATGATAAACTCTACACACTCCCTCTCTCTTAGTGCACTGCCTACTGGCAGGTCCATGGTATATAACGCCTCTACTCATCGCTATCGTACGTCTTTTTCTTTATGTTCATATACGAGTGGATCTTTAAATTATTTACAACATTCCTTTTGCTATACCAGTATGTATTCTTGTAGGATTCTGTTTAATATGAGGTGAGCCCCTATACCTTCCTCAGCTTCGACTAACATTTATTGGGCAGGGGCGTTATTCCCAGAGAAAACAATCCTGTTTACCCATTACTATACACTACACCATGATACACTATACATTATACCAAAGCTGCATCAGACAAACACGTTAAGCGTTTTTTAACCTTCACTTTAGTGTTTCTAAAGCAATAGTTGGTCTAATGCACACATTTCTACAAACATATGAAACTCACTTTGAGCACTCCATTGATCTGATGGTTTATCATGGTTTTTAGGAGTTATTCACAATGATATTGTGCGTACTTAGTAAATAAAAGACTTTTGATTAAAATATCCATGAAATGTTTGCTAATTTTTCTCAAAATGTAACAACGATTTTTCAGAACTTTTACATACGGTAGGCCCTACCTATCTCTGCCACGATGATCACAGACTTTAATGAGGTCAAAGGTTAAAAGCTGAATTCACCTTGAGACCCTGTAGCTCATGTCATAGTTTTGCCTATAGCCCTATACCATATTTGAACTGAGAGCTGTTGTCGTAAAATGCACTTTTAGCAATCATCTTAATGGCACTTGACGTGTCCTGTGTCCTAACTGAATAGCCCAGTCGGTAGAGTGCTGGATTGCAATGAGGAGGGTTAAAGTAAGATATCTGATCTGATATTCAATCGATAAAGAACAAATAGAAGAAGGAAAGCAAAAGAAAGAAAAGAATGAACGGATAAGATTAAATTTTTGAATTAAATTTTTGAATCATGATTTGAATGAAATTAAAAGATATTAGTCTATTCTAACTACTGCAATTAAAATATCTTTGAATCGCAAAATTGAGCTAAAATGTATAATTTAATTTTCTTTTTTTCATACCCTAACATCAGCAATGAGTTGGATTCTTTCTTCTCAGATCATAACAATCATTGTGAACTATCATATACCTTGAGCAGAAGCCGAATGGCTTCTGAGCTTGTCGTTTACCCTATCACATTAAAATCAGCATAAAGTCTTTATTTATTAGTTAACCGAATCCATTTTACCAGCTGAACCATTTCGTAGAAAGATTTACAACCTTCTTCATTGATTTTGAAGTCTTCCGTGTCAAGCAATCATATCATGAGCAAATTGTTTTGAAATCATCTGTTTAGAGAAAGGCTGATGGGGTTCAGTTGGTACAGATATTTATAATAAATTCAGCCGTAGGTATTTTTGAAACAAACCAATAAATTCTGGGTTAGCTTTAGCGCACATGAGGAAGCTACCAGCGGTGTAGGCCAGGAGGCAATTTCTCACTTTATATCTTAGGGGAGGCACTTTAATTTTGTGGATACTGGTAGGGGTACACATTAAAAAAGTGTGACTAGTAGTGAAAAGGTAAATTAGTATTTCACATTTTGGTCTTAATAAAGATTATAAATGCCATCATGTGGGCATATTCCAAACCCTTCATCCCCTCTATGCGCCACATGCGGTTAAATCACAACTTTACTGATTAGAGAGCAGAGTGGATAGCAAGTTTGTCTGATAAGTGAGATGCCTTCGATTGTAACCTGTCTATTTCAAATGTGCTTGCTGAATGTGCTTGCTGGATAATACTAATTTTCTAATTAAGTATTTTGATGTTCTGAGCTTATTATCGCTTTATATGCCTGATGCTATAAGTAATTGTCTTAGAGCTTAATTTATGCACAGCCTATTTGCTTTTCTGGTTCTTGTTGCATTGTTGTATATGTGAGATTCACGTATGAGTTACTACGCCTGAAATAAAGCAATAAATAATAAATAAATAAATGTTTAACTAAGCTTTTCCATTTTACAACAACAGAAATTCAATAGTTACACTGCGCAATGTTCACATCGATTATAACCTGTCTATTTTAAATGTTTAACTATCTATTTTACAACGATTGAAATGTTATAGTGGCAAGGCGCATTGGTCAATTGCATGACGTCAAAAATCTATTTGTTTACGAGAAATTCTTTCGGTTCTGGTAATTGGCTCAGCCATATTTGCCGCCATTGGTCTCTAGTTTGTGGCTGAGTTTCTACAGCAGATGCAGTAAAGCGTTGTTTATACTAGCAGCCTATTAGCTTTCAGTTCTTGTTTAGTTGTTGAACAAACACAATGAAAACATTGACCAGTCCTTTCTGAATTCTGCCAAATATCTGGCCACAGCAGTCGATCTGATACATAGAGGTCAATGGATACACTTTAGCGTGTATTTCTCATTTCCTCTTCCTTTCTTTCCATCTCTTTCATCTTTCTTTTCTTTCTTCTTCGCTCCATTTTCCTTGCTAGTGAAAATTTTGATTCACTTTTTAAAGTTGCTTTTTCAGTCTGCATGTTGAAATTAAAAAGTGACAAAATCGAAAGACATGCAATAGATTAAAAGCGATAAGTTAAATCTAATTGATTTTAGTTTACACTAATTTATTTTTATCGTAGTTTGAGAATCAAGTGTTTAATTGCAAGTTAAAGAATAGAGCATAGATTTAAACAAATTTAATCAAGTTGATTCGTTTAACTTTGACCCGTAAGAAAAAATAACAATTAGCAAGATGACGCTGCATAATTATCTAAATGAGATCTAAGATAGTTGTCCAAATTTAAAGCCTCTAGGTGGCCCAAGCAGTCAGGTGTCAGTGTAAGTTTTGTCAGTTGACAAGAGTAGTCGTGACAATACGTAATATGATTATTACACTTCAGAGTGTAATGTAAGGTAAATTAGTATTTCATGTAAGTATTACATGAAATACTAATGTTGTTATAGTGTTTAGATATTTACATCTAAACACTATAACAACTAAGTACTATGAAGAAAAATACCTCAATGAAAGAGTAAATTAAGTAGTACGTATCTGAATATACTGTAAGCGAATGAGTAATACTACAAGCATCTGAATTGGGATTTGATCACGGATCCTATCCAGAGAACACTGACCTGGACTGCTCCAGTTCTAGATAACAATCCACGAATTGGATTGAATCCGGCGAGAACGGCTTGGCTTCACAGCGGCAGTCCTGGAGGTTATTTTGGTTATCTCTACAGAACTAGCGCATTATAATAAGAAACATGTCAGAAAATTCAGAATATTAATAGAAGAAGAGTAGTAAACTCTTATAGAAGAAGAGTAGTAAACTCTAATAGAAGAAGAGAAGTAAACTCTAATAGAAGAAGAGAAGTAAACTCTAATAGAAGAAGAGAAGTAAACTCTAATAGAAGAAGGGAAGTAAACTCTAATAGAAGAAGAGAAGTAAACTCTAATAGAAGAAGAGAAGTAAACTCTAATAGAAGAAGAGAAGTAAACTCTAATAGAAGAAGAGTAGTAAACTCTAATAGAAGAAGAGTAGTAAACTCTAATAGAAGAAGAGTAGTAAACTCTAATAGAAGAAGAGAAGTAAACTCTAATAGAAGAAGAGAAGTAAACTCTAATAGAAGAAGAGTAGTAAACTCTAATAAAAGAAGAGAAGTAAACTCTTATAGAAGAATCCTTCACATCTACGTTATCATGGAGAACTCTGAAACTAATTCAAATTAGTGAAAAAAGGAAAATAAAAAATAAAAATTTAAAGTGTTTCAATGATTAAAGAGAAACTAGATGGAAACGATTGGCTCGACTAATTTCAAAATTTAATACAAAGGGAATACTAATGAAATAGCAGTAATACTACTGAAATAGCAGTAACACTAATGAAATAGCAGTAATTTCTCGCAATTCCTCAATGCATCAGGTCGAGACGCTTGACTGTTGTGACTAGTGTTTAAATCACACTATTGAACTGTATCTCTTTCTCTCTCTCTCTCTCTCCTCTCTCTCTCTCTCTCTCTCTCTCTCTATCTCTCTAGCTTTCACACACGCACACATTCACATAAATACACACACATATAGGCCTATATATACACTGTACAAACACTCACACACACACACACACACATTGAGATACAGTATCCTTTACTGGATTGATCAAAATGGAGTACTAAATTCTTTACGGTTGATCACTGTAGAAGATCCTGAATAAAAAATGTGATCATCAGTCGTCGAATCAGATACCTAGATACCAGCAAAATGGGTCATAAGATTACTGATAAATGTGTCATAAGATTACTGATAAATGTGTCATAAGATTACTGACAAATGTGTTATAAGATTACTGATAAATGTGTCATAAGATTACTGACAAATGTGTCATAAGATTACTGATAAATGTGTCATAAGATTGCTGACAATGTGTCGTAAAATTACTGACAAATGTGTCGTAAAATTACTGACAAATGTGTCGTAAAATTACTGACAAATGTGTCGCAAAATTACTGACAAATGTGTCATAAGATTACTGACAATGTGTCGTAAAATTGCTGAATATGTCATAAGATTACTGACAAATATCACGTTATGATGACGCTCTTATAAATGAATCTCTTAACCTATGATAATATTTCTCTAAAAGTTTCTTTGCCTTTACCTTTAACTCAAAAATCACATCAAACTGCATTTAATCATTCTCTTCAGCGTAAAATATCTGCAACATTACATTGGCATGATGCTCTGATGAACCGATCCTATTTCATGTTGAATTCTCTACAGTAGATCGCCTGTGCATCAAGCTTTATGGTTTCCCGCCGCGTAAATATCAACTACAAATATGCAAAGCTTATTTCCGCCTCACATGGAATCAGGGATACCTGGAACAGCTTGGACTGGTTCACAAGGAAACTGGGATACCCGGATAAATGTTCACAGGGAATCAGGGATACCCCGGAAAAGCTTGGACTAGTGGCACTAACTTAACAAGGTTCTAGGATCCTGTGAGGACTTGGTTCATCTTTCGAAATCTAATAGTAATGACAAAATCTGCCTCCAAACAGTCTACCAAAAGTGGGTAGTTTGTATAACTTGTACATAATCGACGGAAAATTACTTGCATCGTCGATTAATTTTGATCGATATCTGGTATCACCGAATATCATCAACATTACAAGCTGTATTCTATATCTATTGCACCTCAGATGCTTTAATGCGTTGGTCACAACCGTCATATATTGAGATTTTGATCTTCAATCGGTATAGCCTGACTGCTGCTTTGGTTATTCGGCCAGTGTCAATCACGGCGATGATCGGATTCAACGTCTTCAAGAGAAGAACTTTCGGGCTTCTGACCTTGACGTTAAACTCACAAAATAGAGAAGAGAAAAGGACTCGATAGTAAGGTGCGCAGGCGAGAAAATTGGTGCCCTGTAAAAAGCGAAAGAAAATTAAGTATGATGCGCGTAAAATGTTTCTGAGGCTAAGTTTTTCGCAGATTATCAGCTTTTGACTGCAGAATAATTATCAATTCACTCGCTTAATATTGACCTGTTTGTGGCCGAATTGATAGCGTGCTTACCTGAGATGCAGGAAGCCAGCTGTTCGAATCCCGGCCAAATCTTCTCTTACAGTATTCTTATGTTAAGGAAGCAGAAGTTTAACTTGGCTTTATAGCTTTAAACCATTCGAAAATTTATATATTTAAGAAAACTAATTTACCTCAAAGTTTTCAAGACGTCTTGAGGAAAAGAACTTCTGGCTTCTGACATTAACTTTGAACCTACATCATCAGCTCGATGGTTGTAATACTACTGTAACCGTCATTGACTGCTGCATCAGGCAAATATAACATCATAGGTACAACCTGGTCCAGCAAGTGGCGCCCCTGGCGAGAGGAATGAGATAAGTGAAAGTGAGGGGGTAGTATAGAGTTACACAGATGTTGTCTTGAACTAAATTCTAGGAATTTACTAAACAAATATGGCTGGAAATAAAAATAAACCCAAGACAGAAACGGCTGCGTCTCCACTGAAAAGTTTCGTTTAAGGCCCCTGAAGTCTTTATAATATGCTTTTAGATATTCAAGAATTCCCCTACCTGTGAATAGTTAGCTCTTAATATTAGATGGATATTTTTGCCATTTTCTCTAAGTTTTCTGTGGAGGAAAGTTACATAGTAAACTAATGTCACGTGTTCGCTCTCTCTCTCTCTCTTTCTTTCTTTCTCTCTCTCTCTCTCTCTCTCTTTCTCTCTTTCTCTCTCTCTCTCTCTCTCTCTCTCTCTCTCTCTCTCTCTCTCTCTCTCTCTCTCTCTGCTCTGATCTATGACGTCATGGTTACACTGAGAACGCAGATTTGTCAAACTATAGTCATTCAGCTGAATCTTAACAAGTTGATCTTCCTTTTAGCCTAACCATGCAAACCGTGGTTTGTTGATATAGGCTACCATTTTTGAAACTGTATACCACTCTTCTGATATAGACTACGGGGTATGGTATAGGTCTACGTTACATTTTAATGCTCATATGTAATTTAATTTTACATTTTAATGCTCATATGTAATACTTCTTAAGATAGACTTTTTGCAGAACTCAAGATAAAACTGTTCATTCTAAAGAACTTTTCCAATGGTGTAAAATATATTTTAAAATCTATTTTCTAGTCTAAAATGCTGTGCAAATGGCACTGCTATGTGCCTAATAGGTTCCACCAAACTTAAATTTCATTGGGTCATATATGTGTTCCCTAACTGAAAATAAATTGATCTAAAAAGAATTTGAAATGAGGTCATCATCTTCTTCTTCTAGTGCACTGCCTTTCTTCAGATCTAGTAACGGTGATAGCTTAATAAGCAGTTAATTAACAGAAATTCTATTCAATTTCGTCTGCATAAAGCAGACATCACCTAAACCATGCAAGTTGAAACATTAAAAAATTGCGTCAAATATTTTTGTCAAATGAGGACAATAGTGTCAACAGCATCCTCGTGGAGTCTGATAATTCCTCACTGTGACAGTTAACGTAGACTAGTATATTATCTGAGATCTTACCTTCATTACGCTACTGTTTGCACGATAAACGTTCAGCTAATCTATGCCTTTTAAACCAAATCTAAGCTAAGTTTATACCAAGTCTAAGCAAAGACTAAGCTAGAGATAAGCTAAGTCTAAGCTAAGTCTAAGCTAAGTCTAAGCTAAATCTAAGCTAAGTATAAACTAGGTCTAAGCTAAGTCTAAGCTAAGTCTACATGTAAGCTAAGACTAAGCTAGAGCTAAGTCTTTTGAACTCAGTGGCTTTACTAGTACGAAGAAATTTTCAGTGCTTGTTATTATAGATTCATCATCATCATCATCATCATCGTCCCATGAATCCCAGTTTAGCCAGTGTCGGGATACAAATAGACTGTCTCAAATCCTCTCTGTCCTACACCACACCACCAGTCAATCCCTATTTGAGACTTTTCCATTCGTTTACATTTATTATAGATGTTTTGACAGTTTTTTGATTGCTATAGATTATTAATACAACATTGCCTACATTTAATAATTTAATTTTATAATGTAACTTTTTGCTTCAGCTCTCTACTGTAGTAAATATTACAGTATGATGTGATATTATAAGCTTAGACTTAGCTTATATCTACTGTAGTAAATATTACAGTATGATGTGATATTATGTACTATATTGGATAATCTCTGAAAAGGCTACGTCAAATAATGTAACCAATGGATATATTAATTAATCAAAGTAAAACTAGATGAGAAAATGTATTGTTTGTAACTTAGGCCTTGAATTATTATTTTTAAATTATATTTTCCTTTGTTATATTACTAATTTTTAGGGCCTTTGCATATATATATATATATATATATATATATATATATATATATATATATATATACAGTATATATATATATAATGACATCGCTTTCGAGTGAGGAAACTGACGTTAAATTTAGCTTTACCAGCTTTTAGCTATTATATATAGGCCTATATATATATATATATATATATACATGTATATATATATTGATATATTTATATTATATATATATATATATATATATATATATATGTAATATATATATATATATATATATATATATATATATATATATATCTTATTTTTTCTCTCGTACAATGTATATTCCCCGTATTGTGTTCGGGACACTGGAGAATAGGCCAACCGTAAACTATACTTTTCGTAAGAGACTACTGAGCAACTACCAAGGAGTTAAGGGATACTAAGTCAGAAGTCATATTCTTCCAAGCTAGAGGCTTCATTAAGGTTTGGGAATGGCAGAACCTTTTATGTAGGGATTTACTCGTTAATACATACATGTATACACACTATACATGTATACACACTATACATGTATACACACTATACATGTATACACACTATACATGTATACACACTATACATGTATACACACTATACATGTATACACACTATACATGTATACACACTATACATGTATACACACTATACATGTATGCATTAATACTGTACTATGAAGAGTGTTCACTCATGGAGTCATACAGGATAGTAGACCATAGATCTATTGGGTAGACGTACACAAACTAGCAGCTGAAAAATATATTATACGCATATATTCTACTTTGGCATATAGTAATATGCAATGTTGTAAATTGCGGTGTTAATCTTTTATATTTGTCTGCTAAATTAGCAGGGCGCATGATAGTACTTTGGGCATATGTTAGTGTTTTTTGACATTAGTGTCTATTCCTGTCACAAGAACCATATGGAATAGGTCTCTGGTTATATTAAATTGTCATGGTGCGAATTATATCTTCGTTTATTTCAAAACAATCAGGCAACCTAAGTTTGATAACAAACCAACATACCAAATGGAACATACGAACATTGTTACAGTACACACTATAGGCACAAGAGAAGATAATGTCAGAGTAATGCGAACAGTGCAGTTTAAACCAAAATTAATTTAGCTATAGTTTAGTAGCATCACTTAGTGTCGTGCGAGTTATGCATTTAATTGATAGATAATTGATTTTATGAATAAATAAAATTAAAATTAAAAATTAAGTATTAAAATATGACCTAATGCATAATAAGATATTATATTTGACTTGATATTATATTAACGACAATCATACTTTGAGCTGAGAATGATTTCCTATATCAAGATTTGAGATTTTCTATGGACTGAATTAGACCAATAGCCTAATTCTAAGCTGACGGACTTGCCGTTAGGTAATAAAGAAAGATTGGGAGAGCCGGCAGAGCTAGAGTATTTAATGAGACGAGAAACGTCCGTACCTTTAAAAGTTATCATGCTTTCTCTATAGCTATGTGCGATGGAAAACAAATTGGCATTGGGTATTTGGAATTGTTTTATAAATACATGTACCTAGTTCTCTCGTGTAACATTTCCATGTTTCTCTGCCTCTTTTCCCTTCCATTCTTCCTTTTTTGTCCTCTTTTAATAGACTTTCCCCCTTATAATGTGTCCTATCCAACTGTTCCTCCTATTTCTTAATATCTTCTATGACTTATCAAAGGCTGATATTCAGCTACTGACCTCAAAATTTGGCGTGGGACGAAAACGGATCTGCACGAATGATTTCATTAGTAGTTTGCCTTATATCAAGTGATTGGACCCAGGATCCGGCGTGGGATGGAGATGGATTTACACGAGTGAATTCAGTATTAGTTGAATGCAAAGAGAGGCATCTGCTATTATAACATAGAGGTTATTTATAACCTAATATCTTTTAAAGTCTCTAATGAGTTGCGAAGTTTATCCTAATTAATCTTTTCCTTTAATCCTGCAGAAGTAACTTGAATCGAGGTGTTAACTTTCAACACATTAATCTCTCGAGAGGTTTTCAGGATTTTAGCTGATTAGACCTAGGTAGTCTGGTTTCTGAATCTGTCCATTTTCTCAAACCTTTCTGATGTAGTTCTCTAACAGAGAGATAAAACACAGAATTTCTTTCAGAAGTTTAAAAAGTAAAATGAAATGGTTCCGATGGTTGTCGTATTCTGGATTTAGATGTAGGAAACAGGGACAGCCCTGTTTATTAAAACGAAGCAAAAATATTGGTCTGTGAATATTGTATGCCTGCAATACTATTCTATTCATATAGGCCTGCTATATTAAATATGACATTCTGAGCGATATTCCGAGTAATTGCCATTTAATTATCTGCAGTAATTGACGATTAAATGTCAAACACTCAGAGAACTCTCAGCAGTTCTTACTTCATCCTTGGATGAGGAAACTGACGTAAAACTTGTATTATTATTATTATAATTATTATTATAATTATTATTACTATTATTATTATATAATTATTATAATTTTTAATTATTATTATGAAAATTAAACGTTGCTGATCGCAGCAGCGGGTGACACTGCCCTGAATTCACAGCTTTAGCTTCATCAGCGCCCGTCCCCATTTCATCTATTATCGATCTACCACGACGGTGACTCCCCTGAATAGGCGTTGATAAGGCAGTTGTGAGAACTCTGTTGGTAGAACCGCTTTTAGAAGTCAACGGCCCTGAAATCTGTTTAGCTGTTCCTAGAGAATTCTGGGATCGAGTATCCGCTTGAATAGGGCTCTGATTTGTAAAACCCGATGAGCTCTGACTCTCCGCTTCAGCCTGCCCTGAGGCCAACATCTGGTTTAGCCTTTAACCCTGGTACTGTGGCCCTGGTGAGAGGGACCCCTGGGACGCAGGGGCCATTCTAGCCTAGAGTATCTTCTTATTCTCGCTGAGTGTCAGCCAAGAAAACTCTTGTGGATCTATCTCAGGCTCTATGGACGCACTCGAGGAGGAAGTGGGTACTGAGAGGCCGGGACGTAGGACGCATCTCTTCTCTTTCAGACGGACTGTGTTCAACCCGTTTACGATCACCCTCTTGCTCACGTGCTGCCCCAGTGCCCGCTTGTCACCAGTCGACACCTGAGGCTGGGGCTGCGTGGACTGAACCCCAGGTTTGATTTCAGTTTTTGGGGGTATAGGTTGGGCAACTATTTGGATTTGGCTTTTATTTTGGGTTGGAATAGATGAAGCCATAGATGGGATGGGGCTTAGATTCTGAATAGGTGCTGAAATGGCAGGTCTAAGGTTAATTCTGGGTAGACTGATGGAGGTGTTTTCCATGTTTCTGGTTACGTCAGGACTAACAGCGTCCATATAGTATTCCTGACCCACACCGCGGCCTTCACCTAACACGTCAGTGTTCTCATAATAATAGGCCTAATTATAATTTATTATAATTATTATTATTTTTTATTATTATTAGTATTATAATATTTTATGTTATTATTGTTATTTTTATTATTATAATTATATTTCATATATTTTTAAATGCGAAGATTAAATAAAATAAACCTCACTTTCTATAATTTAGAATTTAGTCACTGGCGCTGTCATATTTATAATAATCACTGAAGACTTTAATGCAGCCAAATCTATCGAATAGGCACCCAAGTGCAGTAGGCCTATAGAATACAAAATAGTTGTCACGAGACATCTAGCGGAAAACTGCAAGAGATGTCACGTGATAGTAAACCTATTTTGAATTCAGTTATGTTCGTTAATTTTCTATTGAGAACACGGAACTATTCTGCTAATTAATCGGACCTGAAGTAAATATAATGCAAATAATTACTTATTCTAATATTTTGTCAAATTAAATTCAGGTTCTTAATTAATGAAACCAGCATGTTTTTATTTACAAGGGAGCATTTTGTATAGGCTAATTTAAGTCTTGCCGGTTGAAGTTATTATAAAGCTTTCAAGAATCTTGCAATTCTGAACGACGGATAAGGAAGTTGAATTAATTTGTGAGGATTAAGCAGTAATGAGCATGGCGCTCTTGTTCCACGCTCTCTCGTTCTTATTACTTGTTCTCTACCCATGCCCTCAATCAGCGACTCAAATGGAAAGGAATCAAGTCCCGCCATGGAGTATCAGTAAAGGTAAAATCTTTCTTTACGATCCAGGAGCCAGTAGCAATACTGCAGCATGATAGGTTAGTGGTTCGACATTGGATCAGTGGATGCCAGGTTCAAACGATGTAAGACACGTGGCAATAAAGATTTAACGTTCGTTTTATCACCAGCGGTAGATATCAAGGACGCCTCATGCAAAATATATGCTTGAAGCCGTTATTATCCGAACACACTGGTAATTATTTAGACAGGAGAGACAGCTAAAAAGAATGAATTATATAAGTTTTTTTCTATATGTATATGTATATCTATTAAAGATAAATATAGGCGAAACTTTGGTTTGGACCACGCTATTGTATGGATGTGAAACATGGCCCTTAAGGAAGGAAGATATTAGGAAACTGGAGGCGTTAGAAATGTGAATTTGGAGAAGAATAGAGAGGATTAGTTGGACTCAAAAGGTTACCAATGAGGAAGTCCTGGAGAGAGTTAGTACCGAGAGACCGATGATAAATGTATTAAGAAATAGGGAGAAGAGATGGATAGGACACATTCTAAGGGGGGAAGGTCTATTAATAGAGGTCATAGAAGGTAGAATTGAAGGGAAAAGAGGCAGGGGCAGGCCGAGTTTAGGTATGTTAGATGATTTAAAGACCCACGGGGGGGGGGGGAGAGGGGGCGGGATAAGCGCACTCGGTTAAGCTGCGCGTCAGTTGAACGAAGTTAAGCTCCATCGCGCCGGTTAGTGCATTGTGGGCGACCACCTTGGAAGACCGAGTGTTGAGAGCTCTGAAAGAAAAAATCCCGATGGTATTGGAAAGTTATTCTTAAATCCGCGCCGGCTGCAATTGATGCGCCAACAAAAGGCAACGATTACTAATAACCATGGAGAAGAAAAGGAGGAAATAGCGAAAATTACAAAAACAGAGACCAAGAAAGGAAACTATGTTGCACATGCGGTATGTCATGTGTGTAACTACGCGAACAAAAAAAAGTGGAAATAAAAAGGAAGGCGGAAGACAGAGAAGAGTGAAGGCGTTAGGCCTGTATACCACTGAACTGCCAGTAGGCATTGCAGTAAGAGAGATGTATTGTATATCTATATGTATATGTAGGCCCCTATATGTTTTATTATAAAGATTAATTTGTAAGAAATTGAAAGGTTAAAAAGATAAAAATTTTAACTTTTTATATTGTTTTAAAATAAATAATAATAATTTTATTACATTCTATACTGAAATTGAACTACTGTTGTTAGTTCATGGTAGCTAGAAGTGCAACTACCAGGCTAACAGTTAAAGTCAAAACATTATTTTTAGTATCGCCTGTTGAAATTTATGCCGAAAGACAATCTATTATCCATTTTACCGGTCTCGTTATGGTGATATTTCTCCTATATGATCAGAGGGGCCTAGATGGCCATGAAATTCAATGGTGCATCAATACAACTCTAAATATATCGCAACTTTTCTACTTTATCTTCTGTTCTATATATCTCTTATTCTATTGGTCTGTCAAGTTACACGTCCAAGATACATATTATAGTTCCAAATCTACTTACACTTTTCGTAAAGATCTCTCCAAAGATCAACATGCTAATTAATCTATTCAAAAAAAGTATTTTCATATTTTACGCTACCAACACTGGACCATTCATACTGAACATTTTTTTACGTGGAGCCTAAGCTAAGTCATTGACAGGTATAAAATCAGATTTCTTTGAAGCCGTCCCTCAAGTGAAAGGATTTCATATAGATCAGCCTCACCGGAAGTGGAAACTCTTTTCTCAGATCTCTCGCTACGTTTTCTCTTCATAAATCGAACTAATGATGAGAGAGAAATGTTAAACTTAGACATTTTCTATGGACTCTTCTGCCAGTGAATTTTGATCTAGTATAATTAGACCTACTGACCGAGCAAGAAAGTCATGCTATAATCAGCGTCAATTTTCAGTCTTCTAAATAGCTTTAAAATATTTCAACCAAACAGTTTAATGAATAGGACTCTCTTTATGTGGTCGCTGATCTATTGACATCATAGGCAACCAGTCATCTGCCTGTTTTGATGGAAAAGTTCTTTATTTAAATATTATAGCTTACCATTTGAGAAATGTCAAAATCTAGTGTTTAACATTAGACTATGTGAAAATGTTTATTTCCAAGAAACTTGAAATGCGTTTCAAAATTAAATTCTGATAGTTAATATTTGTAGATTTTCTTTTATACATATATATCAAATTGCTATCAACCTTTTCTAGAGAATTTAAACAGTATTTATTAGAAACTTTGTCACAATAAGAAATTTTTTTTTCTCATCCAACTTCTGCTTTGTTGCAATTTAAAATCTTCTATGATTGACACTTTCACTCTTTTATTTTGATTAAAAGTTTGATTTAGACATGTGGGACGCTTGTTAGCGGGGTGATTGATATCCGGGTGGTCAACTCGATAGGGTGTTATGCTCCCTCATTGATGGCCTGGTTTTTTGCATGTATTAGTGTGCCTGTCTTTGCGTTTTTACCTTGTACCTTTATGTTATTCGAAATATGTTGACTGTCGTGCTGTGTGATATGTGAACAAAACAAAAACAAATAAACTATACGTATTTGAGTAATTTTTGTTAAAAGATTGCTTAATATAATATTTTTATTTATTCAATAGGCCTCTCTGATTAACTAAATGATGGACTGGTTGAGCATAAGAGTAACACAACAATATTTTTAAATTCAGCGCCCGTTTCAACATCTCTCCTCGGAGTCAGAAAAGCTTATGAGTAGCAACTGTAACAATCATTAGAATTCTACTGTCGTCAATGACAATATCGAGCAAATTTAACCAAATCTAAGCCAATAATCTTTTTGTCTTATTCATTGATTATATTATCTATAATTACCTATTAAACTGATTAGAGTTAATCACAATTACTTTAAAAACAAGCGATTAATTGACTATTCAGATAACCTAGTTGATCAGACACAGAGGAGCGATGACGTTGGATCAGTGGATCGGTCAGATTCCGTTAGATCGTTTTCATCTTTACGAGAATCCAAACGGTACAGTCTACTCTCTGCCAATATGACTAAACCATTCTTAATTCTAATTAACAACAACAGCAACAACATCGTAGTTAGAGTGCTACTGTCGTTCACGACAACATTGAGCATAATGGTACCAAATCCGAGCCGATGAGCAGAGTGTGGGGTCCAAAAAGGGTTTCATTAACCAGATAGCACTTGACAATGCTATTCCAGAATATGCGTGTATACATACTTATTTAGGTTATAAAAATTATGCGCAGAATTGTCTGCATTAGTATTTTAAAGATCCATTTGTTGATTTCTTTCTGTTATATTTTTAATGATAATATTTCTTTTATACTTGAAATATGCTATTTTCTACTTGAAATATGAAACTGGTTGCGCAGTACTGAATTGCTTCTTTACTAATGATAGAAGAGCAGCAATAGGCTAGAATTAGGATTTGTGACGATAGCTAGAATATATAGGGTCGTTTTCCACTCTACCTGTACTTTTCGTTACCATTCCACCTGTACTATTGATTCTCTATATATATTTTCCTGTATGCCGCTATTGTAAACTATGTTTTTATTTTTACCTTAGTGTTTCCTACTTTTTAAATGAAAAATTTTAATCTTTATTTATAATGTTATTTTCAAATAACTGCGGAATATTTAAGTGCTAATCTCTTAGCCTTTATTACCGCTTCACACATGCATGCAATTTGTGGTGTGCCTTTTCGCCTGTGCTGACCTAATACCCTGTATGTTGTGCTAAATTGATTAAATTAAATTAAATTAAATTAAATTTTCAAGAAGCCTTGACGTACTCGAAAAGAAGTATTGTGCTTCTCTTCGACTAGAAGTCTAGAATTGGTTCTACATTTGAATCAGAAAAAGATTCTGTCTCTGCTCGTGACGAAAATTTGAAAGCTTTTGAGTCAACATTAACGTGTGGTTGAGTCAAATCTTTAAATCATTCTTGAAGGGTTTAAATTGTTGGTCAATAGAGTGATCTATGTGGTGAGTGATAATAGACGCTAATCGAGAACAAGTACATTAGGTATTTTGGAAACTCTCTCTTAGTGAACTGCCTATTGGCAGGTCCGTGATATATAACGCCTCCGCTCTTCTCTGTCTTCCGCTTTCCTCTTTTCCGCTTTCCTCTTCATATCCACATATAAGTGGGTCTTTAAATCATCTAACATATCTCATCTTAGGAGTATGTATCTTTGTTTCCACAGGGGCACCTCGAGAAACTGGTTGACTGAGATGTCTCAGATGTGTGGACGACTGAACGATTGGTGTGAGCCAGATGAGCGAGCTCATAGGCTGCTGACCTGCTGCAGCGGGTTCCAGTGCAAGTGCCATCTGCTTTGGTCATCCTCTTGTAAGTGTAAAACAAGGCTGTTCGGACGTTGACTGCAGCCTTTCGCAAGCCTATGAGCGATGTGGAGGTTAAGACGCCATCTCATGATGTGATGGGAAGAGTTCGGTGGTCTTCGAAACCGTCAGGTTGTCTGTCAGGTTTTCTGTCAGGTTGTCTGTCAGGTTGTCTATCAGGTTGTCTGTCAGGTTGTCTGTCAGGTTGTCTGTCAGATTGTCTGTCAGATTGTCTGTCAGGTTGTCTGTCAGGTTATCTGTCAGGTTGTCTGTCAGGTTGTCTGTCAGGTTTTCTGTCAGATTGTCTGTCAGGTTGTCTGTCAGGTTGTCTGTCAGGTTGTCTGTCAGATTGTCAGGGAGCCGTAGGAAGAGAAATTCTGGACTCATCGTTCTCTTAATCTCATAATTATCAGATTATGATTACATTGTTGTCTTAGACAACATCGAACAGATTGCAGAAAATTTGAACATGATAGCAATAGTGATGTTACATGAAAAAATTAGAGAGTAAAACTAATTCTATTAAAGGAGCTTCAGTAACCGTTATTCTAGTACCATCTACTGTGGCAATCTCCTTAGAAAAGTTAGGATCAGACAGACTCTTGCTGTAGTTTGAAGATTTGCCGGCGAGCTGTTTCTGGAACGGTTATAATGATAAATTCTTTGGATAATTTAAGTTAATTTCAATAGATAAGTACATGTACATAAATTCATTAAAATATTGAAATGGCTTGATTCCAGTCAGATCGTAAATATGTAATTCCGTTCATTTGGATCCTTGACGAAATACATGCAGCTTAAAAGATTAAGCTTCTTCATTTAATTCTAACTTTTTGAAAGTCTTTATTCTTTCGTACTTCATGAAATTTACAGAATTCAGTTTAATGCTTGGTGATCAACTTCACACATGATCATAGATTTCGTACTTTATTGTAGTTTTTCAGTGTCAGTAATATCGGTAAGATATTCAACCGCGGATCAGTAGGTGCGGGGGCTCAAATTCTGGGCTCTCCCGTCAGTGACATCGCTTTCAAGTGAGGAAACTGAGGTTAACATTAACTTTTTACCAGCTGTAATTATAGGCCTATGGCCTACATACACACACACACACATATATATATATACATATATATATATATATATATATATATATATATATATATATATATATATATATATATATATATATATATATATAGGCCATAGGCCTACATGTATAATTACAGCTGGTAAAAAGCTAATTTTAACCTCAGTTTCCTCACTCGAAAGCGATATCATTGACGAGAGAGCCCAGGATTTGAGCCCCGCACCTACTGATGCGGTATATATATATATATATATATATATATATATATATATATATATATATATATATATATATGTAATGATTCGCCAATTGGCAGGTCCAGCGTGCATGCATGTCCTCATTTAGAGTCGGTTTTCACGTTTCATAAAGAGCTTCCCATATGCTATAGTAAGCTACGGAAGAGTAAATGAATTTCAGTCCTAATATCAACTTGTTAAGCAAATGATACACCGCAAGTTCATAATCCCACACAATATTCATCGCTCAGTGTAAGAAAACAAGCTTGTTCAGTATCCTGCCGCTGACATCTGGTGAATATTGATGATGTGGTACTAATATTTCTATAGAAAGCTTCTAGCTACCATTAAGATGAGAACACATTCATTTTATTTACAATGACCCATCGTAAATTACCAACCCATGATCAAATGTAATGGTAACCCTATAATTAGTTTCCATCGCTGAATTAATGTATCATACAAAGGATCTCCCAGTAGGTAGTGCGCCAAGAGGGAGACAATTCGTTTATCAGTTTTCACTCGTTATGGTACATATCGTGTCAATGGCATTTCAATATTCCGTCGATTTTCTAGCGTAATTAAAATGGTTTTCAATTTTAAATTAATTGAACCGAACCTCTTTACTAAATTCAAACGTCTTTATTTAAATTACAATTATTCGATATGCTGCCTGTTGTGCTACCCAACACCTGGGCTTTCCCGTCACCGATATCGCATTCGAGAGATGAAACAGACGCTAACATCGGCTTAACAGCTTTTACGAGTGAAACTTTGGATTCATTCCTTAAATCAGTTTTTGTTCATATATAGTGACAAACACGATATTCCTCAAGTTCAACGAAGTTTTCTTGTGTAGTTACTACTTTTTGGTTTTAGTTTTTAGTCCTCTTTCCTCATCATGGTGATTAATAATCGTTGCCTTTTGTTACCGCATGAATTCATTGCAGACCTTGCGGATATTAAAATAATTATTATCTCTCAACGCTCGGGGGTTTTATTAATTGTAATCTCCCAGCAAGTGTAGTTCGTACTGAAGGCCTTAATTAGCCTAATCACAAATTTCATCATTTACTCGTACCAAATTTACAAGACCAAATTTAACGTCAGTTTCCTGCTCGAATAACAAATCAGTGAGGAAGAGAGTACTGGATTTGAACCCTGCAACTACTGATCCACTGCCGAACAACCTGAAAACAAGCCACCGGCTCAGTCCCAAATTAGTCCTACAAGGTTATTCTCATATGGGAACCATGCTGATCAAGAGAGATGTCTGTGGGAAGCTGGGACAGCCGTCATTCGGATAGTGCTTGCTTTTCTGAAACATGTATAATGCATGTATAGTGCATCATTTAAGCTTTTTTTAGTTTACAATAAATATCTAAATATTTGTATAGATAAAGGTAGTGAAACCCTTGGTTTGGACCACGCTATTGTATGGATGTGAAACATGGACCTTAAGGAAGGAAGATATTAGGAAACTGGAGGTATTGGAAATGTGGATTTGGAGAAGAATGGAGAGGATTAGTTGGACTCAAACAGTTACAAATGAGGAAGTTCTGGAGAGAGTTGGTACAGATAGGCAGTTGATAAATGTATTAAGAAATAGGAAGACGAGTTGGTTAGGACAAATTCTAAGGGGGGAAAGTCTGTTAAAAGAGGTCATAGAAGGTAGAATGGAAGGAAAAGGAGGCAGAGGCAGGCCGATATTAGGTATGTTAGATGATTTAAAGACCCACTCAAATGTGGACACGAAGAGAAAAGCGGAAGACAGAGAAAAGTGGAGGCGTTATATACCATGGATCAGCCAGTAGGCAGTGCACTAAGAGAGACTTAATATACATTGTCTTAAATATACTTAGTGAAATATATGTTATAAATTACTGTTGCACATCAACTGGCAATAAGCTACAAGCAGTATCCACTACTCAAAAGTACATGTAATAAAATTGTCACTAGATTGACAACATTTGGTATTTTAGGCTTTGATTTAATATAAAATATCGAAGATTAAAAACATTTCAAACGTTTCCAGTTCATACGCCTCAACATTTAATAAAACTAGGATAAGAAGCAGATGTTGCCACTTTTATGAGAAAGCGGTTCAATTATATGGGCGAAATCCTGTCAGAAAATACAATAAATACTGTCATTAAAATGTCTGACTTTCTTCAAGAATAGAAATCTAAAAGCATTTAAAAATTAATTCAATTTTTAATTTTGTCATAGTTTCATTTTCCGAATTACCATATTTTATTTACAATCGTTAAAATGATAAAGAGTCCAGCAGATCTAAATTTATTTTTTAATTAAGCATTTGTCCTTTATAAATTTATTTTAGAAATTAATTCAAATATGCTCATTTAAGATATTAACAGACACATCGCTCCTTTCCTTAGCTCTGATAACTGCTCAGGTCTGTTAACAATACAGTACAATTTTTATTTCTACTATTAATAGAGAGGATATTTAATTCTCTTCAGTGCACTGCCAAGTGGCAGGTTCAATGTACATATTCATACTCAAAGTCTGCTTTCTCGCTTCATAAGAGCACTCCTTAGATCAACAAGTTAATCCATTCACGAAGTCTATGCCCTATCCATAGGCCTACCTTATGCAACCTATAGCTTGGGAAAAGTATGGCTTCTGAGGTGGTTACCGAGAGAAGAGGAGAGGATATAGAGGACAATAAATTCAGGAATAAATGGAAAAATCATATGCCGCGAACCTGCGGCTAGGCAGCTCTCAGCTACAGGACGTTTTGCTCTTATAACTTAGATTCTGATAATGCCTATTTAATTTTTTTCACGCGTTCATTGATGTGATTACTATGTGAAATTTTGTAAAAATAAAACACATTTCTCTCAGCTAGAACCACTTCCAGTATTTGGTAAGACTGTTACCTATGCTGCCGAGTGCAGAGATGAAAGGTCCCATAGAGTAAAGGGTTGACCATAGAGTTAGCCATGCCAAAACAGAAGATCCAGACAGTGTACTGATCGAGGTCAGCTGTGTCTAACAGGGTATAGACGATGAAGATGACCTGGTAGGGTGTCCAGCAAATGATGAAGGCAAGAACGATGAGTGCGGTGAGTTTGAGCGATCGAGACTTTGCCCTTCTCAGGAGTCGAACCCGTGTAGTGTCAAACCTCATTGTTGAGTCAGTCCTTCTGTTGCCATCAGATCCTGTTAGATTATCTGATGAAATAGTTTTATCATCATATTCATAATCATGACCATCATCATGATCATGATCATGATCATCATCATCATCATCATGCCTCAGAAGCCATACTTTTCCCAAGCTATAGGTTGCATAAGGTCGGCCTATGGACAGGGCATAGACTTTGTGAATGGATTAACTTGTTGATCTAAGGAGTGCTCTTATAAAGCGATGATGATGATGATGATGATGATGATGATGATGATGATGATCATCATCATCATCATCATCATCACCATCATCATCATCATCATCGTCATCACCATCATCGTCATCATCATCATCATCATCATCGTGATCGTCATCGTCGTCGTCGTATAGATATGACAGCCGGCCACAGCGTTATTGCACTGAACAGCTCCACTATATATCTGCACCTCCCTCACGTGAGAGTCTGAAGATATTGAAGTCTGAGTGTTGCATCTGATGCAGCGCAAGCAATCGAGCTTAAAATAATATTCTTAATTAAATATCTTAATTGAGAATAAAAAATAATTAATCTTAAAATAAATTTACTTAGCCGTGATGCAAGCAGACTGTCTGAGATTGCTATTCTGAATCTGCAGAAGACAGCTAGCTGTTGTCAGCTGAGTGCGTTATGAATTGTATGCCTACAACACAGTTCTCTCCCTTTCTTTCACTCTCTCTCTCCCTCCCTCTCTCTTCTCTCTCTCTCTCTCTCTATCTATCTTTCTCTCTCTAGTGTTCTACCAAGTGGCAGGTCCAAGTGACGCATTTCTACTTAAGTTTTGCTTTGACGCTCAGAAATGACTCTCCTTTGACCAACGAGTTTATCATATTAAAACGCAATGGAAAATCTCTTAACAATCCTTAACGTAGTTTTAGCTAGGAAAAGTGGCTTCTGAGATGATATTCAATTTTTGCATTTCTCGATTCATGCTTTGTCGCAACTAAAACTCATGACTGACTTGTTCTCATGGACTCAGGTTCTGATTTTCTTTTGGGGTCTCCGTGTACTCAGTCGTTATCATGTGGTGCTTTGGCGCCTGTTTGTGTAGAGTCTGCAAGAGACGTCCCTGACAGTGCTTATGGCGAGGAACCGGATGTTAAATTCTTATTGATTGATTGATTTATTGATTGACTGTTTGTTATATAATGTCACGCACACTACACGAGGAATAGCTATTATTTAAACGAGTCTTACCATTCAGAGGAGACTCTGTAAGAGACGTCCCTGACATTGCTTTATGGAGAGGAATCGGACGTTAAATTCTTATTGATTGATTGTCTGACTGTTTGTTATTTAATATCACGGGCACTACACGGGGAACAGATGACTCTCAATGACTCTTACCATTCAGAGGCAGGCTGGACTGGCGGGTTATAGTGTAGAGTATGAGCGAGTACGCAATGAGCAGTGTGAGCAGAGGCAGGACGTACATGAGCAGCACCGATAGGAAGCCATACAACTGCTCCTGCCACCGGGCCGTGTAACTCCCGAACGTAACGCACTGGTAGAATTCCTCGATGAATGGACCGCGTATAACGCGAAAAATAAACAGCTGAAGCAAAACATACATAAAGAGAAAATCTAATCAATTTTATAAATCATAATCATCATCATCCTCCCTTGAATCCCAGTTCAACCAGGGTCGGGATACAAATAGACTGTCTCAAATCCTCTCTGTCCTACACCACACCACCAGCCAATCCCCTATTTGAGACTTTTCCATTCGTTTAAATTTCGTA